>WYDI02028102.1:0-15502 GCA_009867235.2 Psittacus erithacus | reverse complement strand
AAGAAAGATGAAGCAAGATGAAGAAACAACGTACTCACCACCTGGAACAGCATCTGATCACGAGTCATCGTCTCATGGGTTTAATTGAGAGTTGTGCATTTCATTAAGAACATTAGCATAATATTGTGATACTTTGTAATCTAGAACTAAATTCCTGTTGGAATTATAGATCCAGCTGCTTGCTGAAAAATAAGTCCACCAAAGTTCCTCAGGGAGAGCAAAAGAAATGCAGGTGAACTCTGGGCTGGTGAGAGACAATAACTGGAAGCAGATGTTTGATCTCCAAATGAGATTCTTGGCAAGAGGAACAATTCAACTGCGCAAAGTATGTCCGCAAACCCTCACTTGGAGATAAAATGAGACAGAATAGTCCTTAGTATACAACTTCCCTTCCCTTCCTTTCCTTTCTTTTCCCTTCCCTTCCCTCCCCTTCCCTAAAATCTCAGACATACTTAGAACATGCCTATCTAAATATCTACTTTCTACTGCAATCCTTATGATCAGTGACACCTACTTCTGCTTGAAGTCATATTTCTGCTCCAGACATATGCAAAGTAGTACTGCCTTCCAGTCAGTAAGCTGCCCAGAGCTCAGCTCAACCTGAAGCTTAAAGAATCCTCCAAATCTCTCTTGCCAGTGGCCTAAATCAGTAGCAGGTATCAAATGCACCTAAAGATAGTATCTTCCTAAAGCACTGTTGAACAGCTGATTGTACCACCCCAGCAAATTTATATATCTAAAATATAATAACTTTCCACCATAATTGTGAAAACAAGGGAGGATTCCTGCCTAACCAGAGCTAGACAAATGGCAGACCTGTTCTTTCCCTGCAGTTCAACCCTGGCTTACCTAAGGCAGTTGCTTTCTGAAAAATCCTAGCTAAGGCATGTACCTTGTGGAAACAAGGTACCTCGGAACTGGGCATTGTAAGCCAATTCAAGGACCTGGACCTACAATATTTTTTCTCCTAGGTTACTTGTTTTCTTCAGATGTGTGTTTCAGTGGATTTCTGACCTTCATCTGGAAACACAGGAAATTACCATGTCCAGTGAAGTTTCTGATGCCTGAGACCTGTTATATGATCCAAAATGTGGTTCAGAAATATGCTCTGTGACCTCTGTTGGTCATAAATTGCACTCTGCCTGACAAGTGGTATAGTTCTGTTGCAGTTTAACCCCAGCCAACTAAGCACCACATAGCCACTGGCTCAAACCCTCTGGTGGGATGAGGGAAAGAACTGGAAGAGTAAAGTAAGAAAACTCATGGGTTGAGATAGAGACAGTTTAATCGGCAAAGCAAAAGCTGCACATACAAGCAAAGCAAAACAAAGAATTCATTCACTGCTTTCCATCAGCAGGCAGGTGTTAAGCCATCTCCAGGACAGCAGGGCTCCATCACACATAACGGTTTTTGGGAAGGCAAATACCATCACTCTGAATGTGTTGTGCCCCGCCACCTGCTTCCCCCAGTTTCATAAGCTGATCACAATGATGTCATATGACATGGAATATCCCTTGGGTCAGTTGAGGTCAGCTGTCTTGGCTGGGCCTCTTCCCAACTCCTTGTGCACCTCCAGCCTGCTCACTGGTGGGGTGGGGTAAGGAGCAAAATAGGCCTTGACTGTGTAAGTACTGCTGAGCAATAACTATATCATCCCTGTGTTAACAACTTTTCTACTAGCAACAAAGCAAAACATAGCCCCATTCTAGCTGCTGTGAAGAAAATTAGTTCTACCCCAGCCAAAACCAGCACAGCTACTTATTTGAAATGTTTTTAAAGTCTCTACTTGGTTTTACAATTAAGGTAGGTCTACAGATCTTTTAGTTCAAAATTACTCCCCCCTACTAAATATAAAACTTGTGTATATTGATGCTAAAACATACTGCAGGATATTGTGGCACTTCAGATAGGTGAAGAAAGCAGAGTGGCCCTACATTTATTTCATATTTATTGATATTTGTTTGAAACTCTCCTGGCATTTTACAGGCAATAGAGAAAGAAATGAACCTTATTTTTTGACAGATCTGCAGTTCTAGAGGCTTTGTTTCTTTAAAAGAAAGGTTTATACTTTGTAAAAGAGATTATAATCATACATCTTTTCTACTCTGTTCTGGCTATTGGTTCCAACATACTCAATAAAGAATTCAGATGTGGTAGAAACTTGCAAGTTATTTAAGTTTTTCTTTGCATTTAAGCCTTGCATGTTAATACATCACCCCTTGATGAAACTCAGGAACTGCTGGTCAGTCAATTCGTACATCATATCAAGCAGGAAATATTTTAGGAAATGCTTATAAAGTCCCTTATAAAGTCAAGGGTTGCATAAGTTTCCAGAAGATATTTGGATCAGAAAAAAATGCTTTTCTCCAAGCAAATCTTAAAATGGTCTTAACTAACCAGATGTCCTCCATGAATCCTGGATACTTAAAACTTCTTTGGAAAGCTTTCTTTTTTTTTTTTTTCCAACTGGGAATTGGTTAAATTGCTAAGTAGAAAGCTCTCAGTTTACTTAATACCAGGTAACTACCTCATCTGATACACTGTTTTCTCATGAGTTTGTATCCTGTTTTCAGTGTATTATGGGATCAATGAATTCCTCTTTTAAAATTATTTGCAACATTGACAACAAACTGAAAACCTGAAAGAAAGAATATCAGAAGAGGAAGTGGAAGAGTGATGAAGTTGACCAGGCACAGTCTGGTTGTTGATGCTATGTTTATAGCACTCCCAGCTCTTACATTCTGGCAGCCAAAGAGTCTAACTGTAAGCCAGTTGTGATCTTTAACATGAATAAATATAAACAGGACAAGGTCTAAGTTCGAATGTGTACCAGTGCTATTTACCTGGAGCTGGCAGAAAATGGCATTAATAAATCTTATACTTCAGCTGACTTAGCATGATGTCTTTCTTTGTGTCAAAATGAGACAAGCTTTGTGAGTTACTTGGATTTTAAGGCATTTAGCTTTGTTTTCCTGTTTTCATTTTGTCCTCAGAAAAGGTTTTATTTTGTCTGTGAATGTCTCCATATGAATTAAGTCAGGCAGAAAGTACAAATCAGTGACTTTGAAAGGGCAGCATTTCTCTCCTGAAATGACAGGACATGGGGACATATAACTCTCTGAAGACACACAGCCATCTTTACTGATTGTTCACAGCACTTATATACTTGATATGATGACTCAAAAGAATGCTTTGGTGAATGGAAGAGTAGACTCACTAAATAGACTTATAATGTCAGAAAATTTTAAGTTCCAAGGCAGAACATCTGAAATTGATTTGAAAGTTATTGGCATGCTTCCTAGTACCATACCCTCGTGGGATATTAAAGAAATTAAAACAGAGTAATTCATAAAATAGATTGTGAGTTAAAAAAAATAAAAATCACGAAATGGTTGAGATTCTTGACATTTAAGAAATCAGTGTAAACTATTCCAACACAAGAACTGCACCAAACCTTTCAAACTCAGGGTGTATTGTGGGTATTCCCAGAGCATCCAGTGTGATATTAACTTCTCAATAAATTAAAACATTATTAAAGCTGCACTAGTTATCTGTATGCTTTCACTTGCACATTATTATACCCTTTGAAGCAAAATAGCACAAATGACACTTTGCTGTGTCAGGGTAATAAAGTGTTCATTACACTCTAGTCCAGTTTTACTTCTTTTTTTTTTTTTTTTAATGGGGAAAGCTATAGCAATCTTTGCTAATGTTAATAGTCAGCAGAGAGACTTAAAATAATCATGTACCCTAAGGATATGCATTAAAGAACGAGCTCATGCATTTTCTACCCTGGAGGAGGTATTAGGTTTGTAGGTCACTGATTCCGCAAGGCTGAGACAGAAACAGGTGACCTGAACGGTGACTTTTGTGATAGCTAAAGAGAGGTTAAAGGGGAGCTGGTGAGCCTTTGCAGTGTTAACTTTTATTTACAAATTGTTCCAACAATACTCTGCTTCCTAAAGCTGATGGCATTCAGTTCCTTTGCCATACCAGGGAATTCTCCTTCCCTGAAAAGCTAGAATTTTGGTTTCTAGCAATGGCTCAGACCTACTTCTTGGGGGTTTTTGTTAGGGTTTTTTTGATGTATTGGGGTTTTTTTTCTGCCCAAACGCTAGTTTAAAAGGCTAACAAGAGGGAACAACCACCACACTGCTGCAAAGAATATTAATTGACTCTATGGTTGAAGTGAGCAGTGGGGCCTTCATGTTCTAGGCATGCTTCCCACAGCTCTCTTCTGTTTCTGGGGACAACAGCAGGGTTTTACTTGCAAGTGTTTCCAAGACTTCTACAGATTCCAGTAAGGACAAAGTTGAGAGCATTTATTTTTGCCCCCTTTTAAGTTAAGCTTGCTTTCTACTTCTTAGGAAATTCACATTTTTTCTGTTGTTCATTAACTTCCCCAGGTTTCTGAAAAGAAGCTGGTGAATAAATGACCATAAGTTCTCCTCTCATTCGGTTATGGCCTCAGGTGTTATGTGAGAAAACATGTGGATGGTCCTATGAGATATTCCTTCCTTAATAACTCTGCTTTGGGGGAAGACAGGCAAAAAATAAAATTGAAATCTACCTATAGTTCTTTTAGATTCCTGGAGCCTCTAAATCAAGATACGTAATGGTCTTTCATTTTTTCAGACAAGAAAAATGGCTGGAAAATGAGTGAAGCAAAATCTTGCTGTCTTTTCTTGATCTTGATATCATAATGCTGGACTGGGATAACTTACCTCTTCCCCAGTACAAAACAGTGGTAGGGGTAGCATTTTGGAAGTCCTCACCTCAGAGGTATTGAAGATCTGTCTGAAGAACCACTGGCACTGAGATTCAGAAACCCCTTGAATGTAGTCATCAGCAAAGTATTTGTTGACAGAGCTTGTAATAGAAAACTGATTAAAACAAACAAACAAACAAACAAACATAATGAAACAAAACACAACACTGCTGGTTATGAGGAATTCAAGCAATAGTTTCAGATGACTAAAATATAAAAGGGTAAAAAATGAAATATTGAAATAGTTAATTCTGGTAGTTCCAAAACAGTTTTTACATTCATGTTGATGTGAAATTACTTTGATGAAAAGACGTATCCCTAGGAAACCTAATTAAGAAATCTAGTCTCATCTTCTCCAGCTACCCAATTCAAATGAGATCTTTTGGCCATTTTTTTTTCACTGTCTCAACGATTTACTTTAATATTACTCTATAAACAACGGAATATGAAGTAAATCAGTTTCAACATCAGCTATCTCTTACAACCCAGTAGTTGCTGTAACGAAAAAGATGGCTTCAGATATGAGACAGAAATGTGGGCTTTGTACTGGCTTTCCAATATCCCATTGTAATAGGACCAGGACTTGGCTGGAAGCAGAAAGGGAGATCGGCTCCATACTTCTGATGGGGCATGAGATCTATAGCATTAAAACTTAACCTTATGGACTAAACTTTTGCTTTAGCTAGAAATGCCTGGGGTGAGAGTGAGGGGAGAAAGTGCCATAAGCCATTAGCTTTTTAAATGAGTTGATGGTCAAGATACAATATTTGGAGTGAACCTGAACCGGGCTTTTTTTTTGTTCTTCTTAGGTCTTCCTGAACATTTTTACCACAAACCTAACTTATATCACCAGTAATCATCATTCTTATTTTCCAGAGGGAAAAAAATGCCATTATTTTACTGTCTAAAATTAAGATGCATAAAATCTGATAGTTTTAAGCCAATTTCACTTAAATATTTATACAGTTTCAAATTGTTTTATCGTAGGAAACTGCGCTTTGCATTTGGAGTAGAAAGGGGTGGATGTTATGTTCTTTCTCAGTTTCTTAAAGCAGTGAATTCCACTTTTTCTTTTCTAATCTCTAAAAATATGATGACTCATGGAGTTAGGTAGTTAAATTCTGAAGGTCAGAGTAACCATGTTCCTTCTCAGTCAGAGGCTGGAAAACACTAGATGAAACTTTAGATGTGACTCAGTGTTCATTCTATAAGGAGCTAGTGCCAAGAGCACAACAGTGGGTTTAGGTGCTTATTGTGTTCAGGCTTCAGTAAGCTTTACCATGATAATTAATTCATGAGATAAGGAAGGGTATACATGATTAAGGTCATTTCATCACCAAATAAAAAGTGAGAAGTCATCTCTTAGTCCTGGTGTTCTTGTATAGGTTGCTATTTATAAGTCCTGGTTCAGAAGGGAGCCTTGAAACCAAAGGCTGTTTTGATGATTTGTGCGACATGTCTTCAGATGAAGAAGCAAATATGATGGAAAGCTCCCTAAGGGTTTTCTTCCGCCTGCAGGCATAACCTCTTTCTTGCTTGGGTTTAGTTTCAATTAACTCCTCGTCAGCTATGTGCTGAGTTCAGCAAGGCACCAGATCAGTCAGGAGCTTTCATAAGTTGTGACAAGTAAACAGATTTGAATATAATCTGAATAATGTAACAAAGCCCATCATATCCTAGACTTTCTTCCATGTTTGGTAGTTAACCAGAATTACTCTGCATTTTCACATGGTTATTTATGTCTCCACACTGTGTCTGCAAAAGGTACCTTCTCTAATATGATCATATTTTGCACCCCTTTTTTCAGTGGCAGGGAATGGATCTTTAGACATTTGGTCTATATGTTTTTATGGTCTACATTGTTTTACTTTCCACCTTTCTTTAGCTTTGCTAAGTAACTTCTAAACCAGCGTATCTCCAAGACATGTAAATCACTTCTTACCTGTACAGTCAGCAACTATATTTATTATTGTAAAAGGGGTGACACAGGTGACTAATTTAAATACAGACATAAAAAAATTTTTATCCAGAACAATATATCTCTTAGAATGTATTCAAAAAATGCCTGGAGCTGACCTGACAAAAGAAACATCTTTAAATGTAACCTCTAGCCATGATCTGATATTAAAATACATTTTATGACATTTTATGTACTATCACTTCAAAGCCAGTTTCTGTTTTACTTTCATAGGGTTGTTTGGTATGTCAAAACTGTGATGAAAGACACTGCTGAGGTTGAATCTACCTACCAGAAAAATCAGCATTTCATTCAAGAAGAACATGATGATGAGATAAAATTTTTAAAAACAAGCCCAAAACTCTAACCAGGAAGGTGCCCTACGGTACCTTGATGTGATCCAGACTTACTCTAACTTCTTAATGGACTGGGAACCTAGACAAGTATTCATAGAATAGAAAAGAGGTCTAGCCCAGAAATTAACTTCAGAAGTCCTTTTATGTACCTATCATATTCCTACAGGCAATATCCATTCATGAATTTTGAGTGAATCTCCCAGAAGTCTGGGGGAAATTATTACAGAACTCCTCAGCACATGAAGGTTTGGTTTTTTTTTTTCACTTATTGACACCTAGGAAGGTTAGGAACCTAGGTGGTATCCAGTTTCTGCTTACGTATCAAGCAGGATGCAGGGCTGTTATTGAGCTAGTTGCCGAGACCTATCATACAGAAAATAGTCTTCCGCAGGAGAATCAGAATGGAAGTTGGGAATGACATCTCTCTATCAAACAACACCTAAGTCTAAGATACTGCTTCTCTTCAAATAGTAAGTTCTTTTTGCCATATTCATTTTACAAGTTAATATTGACCTAGGATTGTAATAACGTTAACAATGTCTAAGAGTGTTTGTTGCTGCTGGAAAGGGCTATTTTTCTTCCTTTTAGAAATTACAGACAAATGAAAAAGAGTATAGATTTAATTTTTTACTGGCTTTTGTCTAACAAAACAGTGAAGATATTGCAAAATGAAACGCGGCCTAAGAAAAAGCAAGTGCAGAATGTTACAACTTGTCTTTCAGAATTCATGCAGACTAGGTGGCACCTTAGATGCCTGCAGAAAGTGTCTTGAGCAGGATCTCATTGATATCCTATTAAAAGGTAACTTTTTTAAGCAATGTGTATTAATTCAATGCATTTCTATGACAAGGGGGAAGTAAAGAAGTAAAACTTCAAGATGTATCTTTTTCTTTTCTTTTTTTTTTTTTTCTTTGTTACAATTATAACGTTCTCATAAGCAAAGAGGAAAGCAAGGAGGAAAGTACATGAAATTAGCTTAAAACAAGTACAGCACCTACTAAAAGTGGTTAATAGTAGCAGTCAAGTGGCAGAACAGAGTATAGCTACTGCAGGACTACGGATATACTTTCTCTACTAGGTCTGGTAGTGCTCAGTATTTTCATTAATAACCAAGTTAGTGGAATGAAGTGATGAAAAAATGTTAAAATCATGTTGGTCAGGAAGGGAACTCAGGTCCTTTGGAAGACAGCCTCAAAGTTTAAGATGGTCTCTGCAGTCTGCCACAATCATCAGCATTAAAGTCTTGATACTAATGATGATAGCAAACAAACAGCAATTCCTAGGTAGACAAGCAAGGGAGAGCAAAATTGCACCAAAAGGTAGCTAATGAACACTGCTGGCAGTGGGAGGGCTTCTGCTGGATTTTATACATTGATTTCACAATGGCATTTAGGAAAAATTTAGAATTGAAATGACACCATCGAAATCACTAAAAAATTTAGAAAATTTGAATGTGAAAGCAGGTTGAAGGAAATTGCCTCTGATTAGAAAAGACTGTGACTGAATATTCCAGTATAAAAGGCTGCTGTTAATGAGAATGATCAATTGTTCTTTATGTCCCATGAGTGCAGTACATTAAGTATTCAGCTTAATTTACAGCAAAGAAAATTTTGGATAGATCAGGAAAACAGGCTAGTTAAAAGTCTGAACAGGCTGTTTAACAGGCTGCAGAAACAGTAGAATATAAAACTTTAAAAGAAGTCATACAAGCTTCTTTCAGGGACAGTCTCGCTGTACCTGAGTTGTCTCAAAAGAAGGAGGTAAGTGATCTTTTGAGGTGAGGGTTGGGTTGGAGGTTTTTTCCATTTTTATGTTTTTCCTGTTTGGCAAGGTTTACTTTTCTGTGGGACGTTTTTCCCACAAAGCCATGATAATTTTTGGGGTTCAAAATATCATATCCAGTTTATCATGCAATGTGGGAGCTATTAGGCTTATAAAAAATTCCCCATGTCTTGCTTAGCTGTTCTTGATGCAGCAGTAATTATGAAGCCAATATGTTACATCAGGTTTCTGCTAGGTGAGCTACTAGTAAACACTAATACTTAGAAAGATTCTAAAAAAATATATTAAAATAAAGCATACAGATGATAAATTATAGAAATGGAGGCAAAAATTACTAGTTACTAGTATATTAGAAGCATGAAAGTGAATCTTCATGAAACTTCTTCATGTTTCATGGATTCAAGTGAATACTTCATGTTGAATTTTTATGTGAAATTCAACAAAGGCAAGTGCAAGGTCCTACACCTGGGTCAGGGCAATCCCAAGCACAAACTACAGGTGAGGTGGAGAATGGATTGAGAACAGCCCTGTGGAGAAGGAGTTAGGGGTGTTGGCTGATGAGAAACTGAACATGAGCCTGCAGTGCGCGCTCGCAGAACGGAAAGCCAACCATATCCTGGGCTGCATCAAAAGGAGCATGACCAGCAAGTTGAAGGAGGTGGTCCTGCCTCTCTACTCTGCTGTCATGAGACTCAACCTGGAGTACTGTTCACCTCTGGGGCCTCAACGCAGCAGGAATGTGGATCTGCTTGAGCGAGTCCAGAGGATGGCCATGAAGATGATCAAAGGGCTGGAGCACCTCTACTACGGAGACAGGCTGAGAGAGTTGGGCTTATTCAGCCAGGAGAAGAGAAGGCTTCAGAAGACCTTCTTGCTGCCTTCCAGTACCTAAAGGGGGCTTATAAGAAAGATGCATGGGGATTTTTTACATGGGCATGCACAAATAGGACAAGGTGGAATGGCTTTAATGTGAAAGAGGGGAGGTTTAGATTAGATACTAGTTAAAAATCAGTACCCTTCAGTATGGGGGTGGTGAGGCACTGGCAAAGGTTGCCCAGAGAAGTTGTGGCTGCACCATCCCTGGAAGTGCTGAAGGCCAGGTTGGATGGGGCTTTGAGCAACCTGGTCTAGTAGAAGGTGTCCCTGCCCATGTCAGGGGGTTGGAACTGGATGATCTTTAATGTCCCTTCCAACCCAAACCATTCTGTGGCTCTATGAATCTTAATACAATGTAGGACCAAGGGAAAAAGCTTTAGAAACTATTTTAAAACCCTATGAAAACTACAGAACAAAGGATACCAGCCTTCAAAACATTACCTGAGGAGGAATTAAGTAGCCAGAATGTCATGTAGCCAGAAGGGTATCAACAGAAACTGAGGACATATCCAAGAAGAAAACAAAGACTCTTTAGAACTGTATGCTATTCTTACTTAAACTGTGTGTCATGCTGAAGCTGTTGGAGACACAGGAGGAAAATGCAGATAGCTTGTGTAGTGACAGGACCAAAACAATCCAGTTTCAGCAAGAAATCAGAGGTTCTTACAAAAGCAAGGGTCTAGCAGAAGACAATAACTTAGAAATATCTCCAGAGGTAAAGCAGAAGGACAGAGGTCCATGGTCACAGAAAAAAAGCAGGTCATATCCACCTGAAAATCTTGGAAATAGATTATTAGTGCCTTTCTTAGACTAAACTGAATAGGAGTTGAGGAATAAAACTTCCCTGTATCAGCTTAGTCATATAATAAAATATTTCCTATTGAGATCACAATGTTCTTTTAGTCAGATTCCAGTATAATACAAAGGCGATGAAAAAGTTTGCAGTCTACTCTTCTGTTATATACGTATGCGCATATATATATATGCATATATATATATATATAAAAGCCTGACATTCCAGAAGATGCATATTCCAACTTATACTGGTTATACTAATTGCATGAAACTAGGCTGCTGAATGCAAAAATAGGTGGAACAATGGTCAGAAGGTAAAAGGTGAAATAATCATTAATTCAGTGAAAACAATTAAAAAAAATATAAAATCTGAGTAGAAGATGTCTCTCAGAAGAATGTCACAGTGGTGAGGTTAGAATCATCTCATATTTCTAGCTCAGTTTTTTCAGATAGGAATAACAATTCAGGAAAGGAAGTCTAGCCAACATAACGAAAGAAAGAGACAATACCCAGGTGATACTGCTAACTATGAGGCTTATGGAAGTCAACCTTACAAGAAATGCAAGGTAAAAAAAAAAAAGAAAAGAAAATCCCATTATCAAACGTGAACAAATCAGCAGAATACCACAAATGTAGGAATGTCAGTGACTTCCATGGATATATGAACTATTAATTTCCCCCAAACTACCCAAGCCAAAGGAAAAAAAAAAATGCAACTACTCAACTGTACATTGCATAAATTGAAGTCAGTGTAAATTCTCCTTTCTCATCTTACAAAAGACTGCTAAAATCACATGTGGAATGATGTATTTCATTTCCTTGCATTAAAAAATGACAGAGATATACTGCAGTTAAAGCATCCCAGTTGAACTGGATATTCGCAGATCTTGCTCATGCTGAGTGTTCAGTGGAGCTGTAGAGGGGAATTCTGTGAGACTCAGAAATTACCTAAATGTGCTACAGAGTAAAAAGTGTTTTTTCATTATGTCAGGAACACAAAACTGTATTTAAAAAGTCAAGATGTCAATAGATTTGGCAGAATGCTTACATCATGTGGAACACCAGTGAAAACACTGGCATTCAAGGAAGTTAGAGAAACAATACTTGAAATAGACATGTACAAGTATTTTGAGCTCAAAAGAACTCTGGACATAGACAATGTAGGCTGACAGTTATTATTATTGCTGTGATAATTTATGAATACTTTAAATGCTTTACCCTATCACTATGGCAAGAATAGCTATAAGAAAACAGCTAATCCTGTACCAAAATCCACTTCTGAATAAAAAAAAAAAAATAAATTGAAGTATTGGAACATGGAATAAGACTTTTTTTTATCTGTTTTGGTTGTTTTTCACAGATACATGCTTCTGAAATGCTCAAATTTCATATTTTGTAATAAAAATGTATGAAAACAAAAGAAACTAAACTGATTTACTTAACTACATTTTCTTGAAAAACACTGCCAGAAAACCACTTGCTTAGGTTTATTCCTGTCATAGATCCAACTTTCCTTTTCTTCTGCCACAACTATTACATCTTAAGGAACTGTGCCTGTGTTTTAACATCCATCATTCTTTTATTGTTTTGGAAAAGAAACTATATGCAGAGCCTAAATTTTCAGCTTTGCTGAAAGAAAACAGGACAAAGTTTAAAAAGACACAAGATCCTCTGAGACAACTACTATAAACTGCAGGAGAGAAGGAAAGTAAGAAAAAAATTGTACAGCTACTTTTTCGGTGTCCAAATCCAGAAGAAAAAAAGAGTTCATTTTTACTCTAGGAAAGTGTTCAGCACTCTCTGGAACATGAAATTTCTCAGCAGCAGGAAATCCTAATTGCTTTTGAATTCTGAAAAAATAAATAATATTTTCTGCAGAAACCCCTGCACTTTTCCATATCACATTTAAACGAGTTTTATAAAAATGCACACAGCCATCTGCAAAGGAGCACAGCATTTCATCTATCCAAGCTGAGTTCATTAACACAGCTTGATATCAGAAGAGTATCACCAAATACATCAACTCAGGTCTAGACAATAATTTAAACCATAATAATTAAAAAAAAAACCAACTTGGGGTGGGCTTTTTTTCCTGCTTAAAATTCTTGTGATTTTATTTGTTATACTTAAAAGGTTTTTCTTTATTCTACCTCATAGTAGGATTAGGTCACCACTGTTGCTCCTCTCACAAGCTATTTTAATATAAACTGAAATTGTGCAATATCACATCAATCCCACTGTTGCTTTTTTCATACAGATGTGTATCAGTGAATATGAATTGTATTCTCTCCCTATGCTCAATCTTTTAATGTTATCATTGAAGATCACGGAACATCAATATGTAAATGAAAGGTTTTAGACACAGGAGAAAAGGTGAAACCAGCCAAACATGGACTTAAAGCTTGAGGGAAAGAATTGAAACATTGCACTTCAGGCTTCTATAGGTCCTTCATAGAATCACAGAATAGTTAGGGTTGGAAAGGACCTTAAGATCGTCTAGTTCCAACCCCCCTGCCATAGGCAGGGACACCTCCCACTAAACCATGCCACCCAAGGCTCTGTCCAACATGGTCTTGAACACCACCAGGGATGGAGCATTCACAACTTCCCTGGGCAACCCATTCCAGTGCCTCACCACCCTTACAGTAAAGAACTTCCTCCTTATATCCGATCTAAACTTCCCCTGTTTAAGTTTTAACCCATTACCCCTTGTCCTGACACTACAGTTTCTAATGAAGAGTCCCTCCCCAGCATCCTTATAGGCCCCCTTCAGATACTGGAAGGCTGCTATGAGGCTCCTTACATGTTCAAAGTGCTGTATGAGCATTCATTAGCAAAAAACATCTCCTTTCATCCTCTCATGCTAATTACTGAGAGAAGCAGCAAAATGTTAGGAGTGCTAATGTGCAGATGCACTGCACAACATAGTACTCTACCATGTATTAATTAGCATAAGAGTAGGAGAGGAAACTTTTACTGGAAAGATTCCAGGAATGCGAAAACAGCAGAAAGGGAAAATGCTGTTCCAAAGCACTTGAAAGTAAGATGGTATAAAAGCAAATAGGCAAATCTGAAGAAAATACCTGGCTCCATGATTTGAGTTTTTTTAATTGTCATAGTGAAAGGGAAAGTGTTTTTTAATGATGAATTTCCATTTGTTCTTATTCATGTCATTGCCTGTATTCACAGAAAAGAGTAATGGTCTGTTGACTAAACATCAATTAAATATTATTAGTAAGTCACCTTCCATTATAAGCCCATTTGTTCCCCACAGTGATCTTGTAAATTACACAAGTTGAGCACTGTGTCTTTCTCAGATGTTGTGCAGCGTGAAGACTGTGTTCTCAATCATTTCTTGGAATTTCTGTCTTCTCCCAAGCAGTCTTCAACTGGAATTTTAATGTGATTTTCCACTGCTTTGTTTTATTTTAGAAATCTGTGGCAACATTTTTATTTTAATCAATTTTCCCACTAATTTTCTTTTTTCAATAAGAAATGCAAAGCTTCATAGTACTTTTAAGAATAACATCTGCTCATTTCCATAGAGAAAATCTTCTTTTATCTGTTATTTTCTCATTCTGCTACTAGCTAACAAGTGAAGAAAACTGAACTATCTTCTGGCAGAAGGGTGGAAAATATATGTATTTATATGTATTTAAAGCTAAAGATATATTGTTTAAAATTCTATCAGTTGCATTTAAATAAACAAAATGAAGAAATTACAGCTGTTCAAAGATAACGGTCTAACTGCTACCAAATAGTTTGCCTCAAAACAAGCATTAAATAAAAATACCAATTCCTGTGTGTCAGTCTTACATCCTTCAAAGCCACATGTGGAAGATGTAGTTAAATTTTTCAATAACATGAATGCTTAGTCTAGTAGGAGGTGACTTTTCTCCCACCACCTTCTTTGAGGCTTGAAATCCTTATGGTATGATATACTACTTAAAAATGTAATTCACATCTGGCTTCTGAAGTTTTTAGGCACACGAAGGAAGACAGAAAATCCTAGCAAAAGTCAGAGCTGATTAAAAGAAGAATGCAGTCATGTGGAAAACCTTATTACCAGATGTGATTAAAAAACAAAAAAACACAGATGAGGATTTAACAAAATGGAGTAAGAATTTCATGTTTATTTACCCGCAGATGCAAGGGCATGTCTGAACATTGAAATCTGATTTAATGGACTAATATACTGTAGGTATTAGTTATCCACAATCCTTATTTGCCAGAAGGATTTTTTCCCTGAAAAAGAAACTATTATATCTTTTTCTTTTTTTTTTTTTTTCTTTTTTATTGAAGTGCCTGTTTCAGTCTCCTACAAGTCTTTGTTAACAAAAGGGTTTTTTGCTGACAGTTACTTTGATATGTGGGGTTTTTTTTCCATAAGTACTTCATAATCTGTCTTTTGTAGGCTGTCCTAACATCATAAATATTTTGGACAAGTAAATAGGTAGCAAGCATAGTTAGTTTTCCATAAAGTCCCAATAAATCTCTTAGATAAACTAATAATGAAAAGCAGCTGTCACTAATAAATGGTGTTGATTAATATCTCTGTGCATTTCAACTAACTGAATTTAGGATTAGGGTCTCTGTGTTCTGCAAAAGGATGTGGAGGTAGCTATGGTCAATTTCTTAGGATTTTTTTTTTCAACCAGAAATCTTCTCTGAGAATCAAAAGTTCATCTCCATTGTAGAAAAATATCAGATTGCATAGCAAAACAATACAATGAATTTAGGATTTAATATAGAGGATTTAAGTTTAATTCTTCACACAAACCTTACACATTTTGCCTTCTAATATAAAAAAAAAATAAAAAAAGTTCCAATAGAAATATGTCCTGGGTTCAGCAGTAGCAGTCATTTTTTCCCCTTCTTAGTGACTGGTGCGGCACTGTGTTTCTAACTTTCAGCCTGAGAACAGTACTGATAATACCAATGTTTGTAGCTACTGCTTAGAATGTTTAC
>WYDI02028100.1:0-53130 GCA_009867235.2 Psittacus erithacus | reverse complement strand
AAAGGAAAGGAAAGGAAAGGAAAGGAAAGGAAAGGAAAGGAAAGGAAAGGAAAGGAAAGGAAAGGAAAGGAAAGGGAGAAATAAAAGGCAAAGTTAAAAACAAGGGTGTTGTTTCCGAATTGCCTTCATTACTTTGCTGGATGACTTTGCTCTGTAACACACCAATATATTCTGTCCCACTTTCTTAAAATAAACAACTGGTCTATGGCTTGTCAGCAAAGCTCCATTCTCAATCACCCAGGGAGACGAGGCAAAGCACATCTTACAGTGTCCCTGTTGCTATAAGAAGGGTTTGGGGGCACTTCAAACTGAGAATTTCTTCTGTTTTGCCTTAGAGTGATTTGCTGCCTAAGATGAGACAAATTTGCATTGACTGGACTGAAGAGTTTAAGGAAATCCTAAAGCAGGAAGGGGATATTTATTGACAAGTCTTTGCTGTGGATGTGAAATTCTCTTCATTCCAGATCAGAGCAACCATTGTAACAATGAAAACTGAAGGTGATAACCCAGTTCTTATTAACAGGAGAGCTAAGAGGAGAGTGGAGGCTGTAAGGGCAGATCACCTTGCACAGCTTAATTCAGAATACTCCATCTCTCTCACAGAAAGAGCAATGCTAGTTTGCTGCTTTCATCAAGACTTGTGGCATTTACTTTTCATATTGAGGGCTGTATCTTCACCTTCTGCAGAGGCAGGCTGAGCAGATAAAAACGCCTCAACTAGGATTCCAGCAAAGAAAAAACTACCAGGGATGCAATGAAGAAAAAAATCAATCTTTCCTTCCCACTAATGAATAAGACGTAATCCTACCTGTACATAATGTAAAACATCTTTGAACCTTACAGTGCTGCCAGGATTAAAGGAGATTAATTTTTAAGAAATGGGAAAGATATTAAGATTCTTCAACATGTATAAGGCATTGGCAGCAGCTGAGCTCTGTAGCTGGAGCTGAGAAGCAATCTGCATTATATGCGTGAGGAAGAAGGCGTCTGCTCACCTGGACTGCCTCACGAGCTTTATAATCAACAGCCATATAAAAGATGCACTGATGAGGGCAAAAAGAATTGCAGGGGAATTCAGCAGACAGGCTGCCCTGTCCCCTTCTTTTTGAAACGTCCAAGAATAAATCAAAGGAAGGATGAAGAGGGAACAAGCGCAGATTGCTGTCAGCACACTGCGCTGTTGGGCTGCTCGGTTTCCACACCAGGGAATCAGGGATCGGTTTCATGAGCTGACCTGACCAAGGAAAATGTCAGTGAAGGACAGGGACACGTAGGAGGGCTGCTAGCCGCAGAGTTAGTAGTAGCAAAGGTCTCAGAAGTGGTCTGAATAAATCAGCACAATTAGACCCCAATTACAGCCTTTATGTGCTACCACAATATAAATATTTAATAAGAAGCATGGTGGCTAGAAGACCATTATAAATCTGTAGTTAGGCAGTATTAGCGGAAGCACAGCTTCTGGAGGAGACAAGTTGTCCCAATTGAGGTGCACAGGAATGCAGGATCCTAAATTTAGAACAAAGACACCTGGAAAACCTGGTCCTGTAACTGCTCTGGCTTCGGAGGCAGTGATTCCAGCTAAGATGCAGGAGGAACCCAGACAACATGAATAATAAGCGTTGGGACCATCTTCTTGCTCGGACTCCAAAGCGACATGGGAGGTCCAGGCCTGTGGGGATGTGTGAAGGAGCTGTGAAGGTGCTCAGAAACAGAGACCTGGGTGGAACCTGGAAACCCAGCAAATACTTTTCATTCAGAGAGTGGTAGGTAAGATGCAGACTTTAGCAAGACAAGTATTCTCAGTTCAAGTGCCAAATTCAGCCCTTATAAGAGCCAGCATAAGAAATACTGGGCTTTAAAAGCTTTTTAACAGCCTTCACAGGGTAAAGTCGATTCCAGCTAAAAGTGGCTAACGAAATTCTTTAAAATTATGAGACATGAGATAAAAGACACAGGAGAATGTTGGAAACCAGAAGTTAAATTACAGAACTTCCTTAAAGCAGAGGGCATCAGAGGAAATTGTTCTCTGTAGAGCAAGAGATAAAAAGCAGATGGGAGACTAAAATGGAGGCTTATAAAGGCTTTTTTAAGTTCCATTCAATATGCTTTCAGCAAGGTGCATCTTCCTCATGGTTTTACTCTATGTTTGTATATAAATAACATTCCTCAATAAAAAAGGCCCACTAGAAAACATGATCTTACAAGACTAATTTATCAGAAAAGGAATTTATAAGGAATTCAGGGCGTTTTCAAGTGTAAACAGCATGGCAAAAGACCAGCACCAACAGCCAGATGAGGGTGACCATGTTTCCCGCATAGCAGGTAATGTTCCAGTGTGACGAGAGTCAAAACAGAAGGCATCTTGCGTGATGGAACAGCAGCAACTGAACTAACCACCGAGCACAGAAGACAGCCTGAGCTGTTGAACACAAGCACAGTGCTGTCTGCCTTCAGGGTGTGCAGACAAGAGAGCATCAGGGGACACAAAACACTGGAAGGGTGCACAGATGGTATGCACAGAATGTCTGGTAAAGGGGTTACAAATACATGGGGAAACATGAATGAAGGCACCCTTTGCTGTGACTTACAAACCCAGGGAAGTGGCCGTAAGGTGGTGTGCTCTTGGCTGCTCTACAGCACCTGCTTTTGTAGAACCAGTACACCAGCCTTGGGCAGGATGGTGTAGGGAACCTACAGGGATGTGGGAGAGGAAATAGCTCAGGTTCCCATCCTGAACCAGGCTCACCACTGATGCCCACCAGGTCTGGAGATTAAAGACTAATTGTCATAAAGCTTTAAGAAGAAAAAAAGTCTATTTATTTCCTCACTCATTTCTTCCTTCACTTCAAATTTTGTTGCTCTTTTGAAGGTGGCAGAGTCTACGAGACACCCAGCCCCGGTCCTTCCTGCAAAGCATCTCTCATAAGGGAAGACAAGCAGGCTCATTTGTCACAGGTGGGCAGAGAATCCCAAAAGGTTAAGAAATGCATTACTGAAAACCAAGCAATTCTGTTACCATGATAACGATGACAAAATCACAGAATAGTTTAGGTCAAAGGGACCTTAAAGCTCATCCAGTCCCAAACCCCCTGCCTTCCACTAGACCAGGTTGCTCCAAGCCCCATCCAGCCTGGCCTTGAACACTGCCAGCGATGGGGCAGTCACAGCTTCTCTGGGCACCCTCTGCCAGCACCTCAGCACTCTAACAGGGCAGAACTTCTTCCTAATGCCTACTCTAAATCTCCCCTCTGTCTGTTTAAAGCCATTCCCCCTTGTCCTG
This sequence comes from Psittacus erithacus, assembly GCA_009867235.2. Lineage (NCBI taxonomy): Eukaryota > Metazoa > Chordata > Aves > Psittaciformes > Psittacidae > Psittacus > Psittacus erithacus. The sequence goes on along the minus strand of WYDI02028100.1, from coordinate 49,850 downwards.
TCACTACAGGCCCTTGTAAGAAGTTCCTCTATAACTGTCTTGTTGGCCCCTTCAGGCACTGGGAGCTGCTCCAAGGTCTCACTGGAGCCCCCGATTCTCCAGGCTGAACAAACCCAGCTCTCTCAGGCTGTCTCCAGAGCAGAGCTGCTCCAGCCCTCAGAACATCTTTGTGGCCTCCTTCGTTTTTGCTTCAACAGCTCCATGTCCTCCTCATGTTGGGGGCCCTAGAGCTGGACACAGGACTGCAGGTGGGGTCTTACAAAAGCAGAGGTGAAGAATCACCTTCCTTGAGCTGCTGGCCCTGCAGATATTATCTTTGACTCCACAAGCTTCATCTCTTTACAGTTATATTATAGTGCAATGGAGACACCAGGACGTGCCGTGGGATGCTGCCCACGTTGTGTGACCTGCCTCTGCAGCTCAAGTTACACTCAAGATATAAAACAGAGACCTTATTAAAACCAGGTACTAAAGATGAATGGAACTTTTCTGAAGAATTATTATAGAACAAAAGGAGAACTTGTTCACTGGGTAAACTTGTCCTGAAGCTACAATAGGGATGCCTGACCCGTTAGGGTCAATAGCAACTTAATGGAATCAGTGGCCCCATTAATCTTCCCATAATGAACACCAACTCAAACAAACCTTTCTTCCCAAAATACTTGAGGACATTTTATATTGGCAACAAATTTACCTTATTGAATCTAAAATCATATAAAAGCGATTTAGACATACTGAACTCAAGACATTCCCTAAAATGCAGAAGACATTTTGAAACAGTAGCACAGATACCACGGACCGATACCATAAATGAGTGCACTAGACTCAAACCCTGCAGAGCTGAGCGAGGTCACCAGGGGAATAAATTCTGGTGTTGCCCACATAGCCTTTGGTGGCTATTTTCCCACTGCAGAAGTGACACGGTATGGCAACACGCTGCAAACGGCATCATCTGCTCCGAAATAGCACACAGCTGGGACAGATGGGGATAGCACAAGCAAAGCTATTCTGAGTTTGAGAAAAGGATGGATAAACAGAAATAGAATATGAAGTTTCCAACAATGGAGGACGAAGATGCACTGGCAAATTTTGGGACACGACATGCCCATTTCCTGCTCTGACTTCCTTTTCTGGTCCTTAGTTACGATTCCAGCTTTTTTTCTGATCTCTTTTACAGAAAAGTCTGTGCAAGCAGTAATGAAACCGGGCTTAGCTGTTAGTATTACCAAATTGAGATGGTGCTTTCATCAAGTCCAGAGGGCTAAAAAGACTGGCTAGCGCAAATTACCAGCTGCACCCCTGCCTCTCCTGATTTGAGTGATTTCTCCAGTAAGACATGGAATGAGATGTCTGAACAGCAATCTCGGAAGTATGTTCCGCCTGCTCATCACGCACAGACTGGGGCCAGATTTTCCAAATGCTTTATTTCCCATGGAGGCACTAAAGGAAATAGATTCCCAGCGAGAGCTGAATATTGCCCTCATGTTAACAAGTCTTGAAAAAAACCCAGTGAAAAACATTGACTTCAGGCCAAATGAGATCCTTCTGGAAGTCACGTTCCCATTACCAAGAGGTGAATGTTACCCAGGATGACAAAACATCCTGAGCACAACTAGGAGCAACAAGGATATATTCTAAGTCTCAGAAAGACCCATCTCTATCAAGACCTAGGGCTTCCTATGTCTTGGTAAGAAAAGGAAGCGTGAATTATAGCCAGATTGTTGCTGAGGGACTGCTTTAAACTAAACCTCTGTTCTCCAGAAATCAAGTGCTGAGGGAATTAAGCAATAAACCCAAGCAGTATTTTCTCACTTATTACCAATTTATTCCCTTGTGCTGCAGGTGGGGAAAGAAAATGAAGGAGAGGAAGGAAAGTAAGAACTCCTGCAAAGCAAATATTCCTTCATGGCTCACATGCACTCCTCAATCTGGATCATGGACAATAACAGCAGGACAACACACTGGCCACAACTGTGGTCAAGTAGGATAAGGAAAATGAGAGCATGAAGATCATAAGGGAATTAGGATTGTGTGAGGAAAGTCTCTTTGCACCACTCCATCTCCTACCAGAGCACGTTCCCCCAGTGGGAACCCACCACATTTTATAGCAGAAGAGCCAATTTATTTCATTGCACATGTGCTCACACATATTCTGCTGTCAGGACTTGAAAATGTTTTCCCCAGAGTGCACTTGGATTCTACACACATCCTGACCCAGGCAAAGCAATGGAAAGCAGCGCAACCCCTCCACCAAAAATGACACCAACTGTGGCTCTGGTGTGTTGGGTTTCTGGAAAATAACAGACTTTAAACTATCTACAACATCGCACATTGCTCATTAGCTTGGTGAACAGCTAGAGTTCATCTGGCAGCTGCGTTTGCCTTGATGTTCTCAATGCTGTGTATTTTACACCATGAATTTACTACTATTATTGAATCGGGAACTCGGGTGCTAAATGTAAAGCTAAACCCGATGTTCCTCCAAAAAGCTGTTCAGGGGACATTTTTGAAGGAGGATGCTACAGAAAGGGCTAGGATTATACCCAGACTGACGTCCCATAGAGGACTATATGCTAACTCAAATGAGATTTTAACAAGTTTTACTGAGAATTTCCATTTTCCATTTAAACACATTGTGAATCTGCGTGCTCTGCCAGTGAAACTGCTTAAAATGGCATGAAATTGAATGCCCCCCCAAACAAATGCCACCTGACAAGACTGATAAAGCAAATGCTGATATTGAGACTAGACAAGATTAAATTCTGCTATTCAGAGTGTAAGAGTTTGTAATTAGGTCTTTGTTGGAAATGGAAAATGGGTTTATACCGAACGCATTGGGAAGATTATCAAATTCTATCTCTACTTCATAGCTTTGAATAAAGATTTTATCATATGCTCGGGAACTCTCTTTAATAAACACTTTACCTGATAAAATAAACCTATTAATATTGAATAACTCCCTACTCATTTGTAGATGCCCTACAATAGCAAACGCAAGACGTCGAAAAGGACTAAACCATTCAATGAAAGCTTCTGCTCAAATACCACCATTTGTTGCCAAGAAATTGCATTAAAGGCATTGGACACCAGAGGAGCTTTTTAACTGGTTTTCAAAGCTGCTGCTGCTGCTTGAGCATTTATTTGCTGTGTTTACCGGACACAGCACACACACAAATGAGACTATATTGCGATTTGCTTTGCGATTTGCATCTCACATTGGCAACAGGATGGGCTAAACAAAGCATTTCCTGAATAACAATTATTTACTCTCAGACAATTAAATCCCGTTGATTTAGGTCATTTTTATATACATGATGGGAAGTGATATACTGTAATTGTTCAAGAACTTTGCTTCTTACACGGCTGTTTTCTGCTTTACGATAAAATAGAAACCTCTTTAACTAATACCTGTTCAAGTAATTAACCTATTAGAAAGAAAAAATAAGTCAATGCACCAAGGTTATGCATCTAAAAGAACTCTACCGTGGTTTTTTCATTTAAATTTCAAAGTCGATGTCAATGTTGTTTCATATCTACAAAGACAATTATTTCATGCACTGTCAGGTTGCTTGCAAATCATCACAAATACACCAGGGCCTACCAAGATACCGATTTCAAAGTGCATTGATATTCCACAGTCTTTTCTCTCTGTAGTAACTAGATGGATTGGATTCCCTAGCCTAGCTTTCAGTTATTAAACTTTTCCTTCTTCCAGATGAAGAGAATGAATGCACAATGTAGACATTTTATGTGATCCTCAGCTTTTCAAGGTTTTGATCTCTAGAAATGCAGGCTGCCTCTAAACTGTGTTGCTCATTTTCATACGGACTGACTTTTGCTGTCTCACAGTTCTCAATGATGAAGGATGCTCCTGCGCCCAGCACACTACAGTAATGAGTATAGTCTTAAGCAATTTTTTATGCACCTTTACTGTTCTCTTTTCATACTGTGTTGCTTCAGGCCACTGTCAGGTAAGTGAAGATAAGCATTCCCAGGTTTATGTCAACCTTCATGCCAGTACAAATGATACTTTCCAAGTTGCACACTGGGTTGCAGTAAGAGTTTGCTGTTTAGATCCTTCTGCCTCTTGTGAAAATAAGTAGCCACAATAAGAACCCTCAGGGTGCTCGTGAGATCTCCTATGGAACTTGGACTTCTAGAAACTAAAGTTGCTTCACAACTCAATTTCAAGAACAATATACATCTTAGAACAGTTAAACACACCTCTGTGTTGTTCCATACTTTAAGACTACTTTCTGTTTCATACAAAGTGATAGAGGCTCTTTTTGTTCAGAGTGAAGATTCTATACATTCCTATCATACAGAATTCTGGTACTTCATCCTTTGCTTAAACTGAATCCCTGTTAGATCACCCTAAACAATTATCCCACTTCCTATTACTTTCAAGCTCTAAATACCGTTACAGCATGTTTTGCAAGTTGCTTTGTAGTCAAGTTATACCCATTTAGGTGTTCAGTATCTATTCCCCTAAGTCACTCCCACACCCTCTTTAGTCATCACTGCTGTTTTTCTGCAGAGGGGTTTCACTGTGAACCTATGAAGAGATACAGATATCAAAGACATTTTGTGTTGTCTTATTACGTGCATTACTGAGCTCACTTATTGGGACCCAATACTGAAAAAGATCCACCAAGATTATTCACAAGACATGTGACAGGATTGCTATGGATAGCTCTGGTATACAAGAATAAACATCTGATGCTGGTGAGCAGAATGGAGTGCACTGACAGAAAAGCTCAGAAATAAAGGATTCCAGGAAAGCCATAAGCCTGAATGAGCATCATGGTTTTGGTAAAGAGTTATGACTCTGGCCATGTTTCTATTCCCCAGGCAACAGTATGCACCTGCTGTCTTCAAAAAGCAATGTACTTGTTGCATAAGCAATTGCAGTATTTGTTCCCTACTCTCTTAGTGAACATCCTTACAGATAAGCTTTCCATCTCAAATACCACAGTGAGGCCAATGTTACAGGCAAGAGCTTGACACACGCACATAAAACCTGCTGCAAAAGCCGTGTACACCTTCCTGAATCAACAGTGCACCCCATGCTTCTTCCCTCTGATGCACACTTATTATAGCCACAAAGGTATCTCGTGGACCCAATGACATTAAGAGGCTGACTTCAGCTTATGGTATCCACAGATCCTACTGAGCAACCTTTAGAGATGTGAGGAAAACAGAGCTCTCCCCAGAGCTCTGCAAACAATCCCACATGCCAACAGCTGCCTCTTGCCACAAGCGGATGGAGTGAGAGCATGCACATCACAATGAACCGCAGGGCAAAATCTTGCTATCCCATGAGCCTTTCCCACGCAAACACCCTCCCATCTAGAAAGCCAGAAGAATCGTGCAGACGCTTCACACTGAGCCCCTGTCCAGTCTAAAGAGAGCCCTTCCTCTGGTGCTGCTTCCTTTTAACAGGTGGACAATCCCAAAATTCAACAGTAGGAAACACTTTACCTTTAACAAGCTCCAGCTACGCTAACCAGATTGTCAATAAACAGAGCATATTGCACAGATGGACTAATAACGCAACCCTAATTCAATTGCCTACAACCATCTTCTGTGCATACTCTATTAAAAGCAGCCACTCGGCTTGCAGCAACTTAGAAATGAGGACAGGGTCCCCTTCTGCAGGAGAGAAGAGCATTGACTTTAGTTAGCTCTCTGCATCACACTAACATGTTGCCTGCAACCTTATTCCCACGTGTGGGGGCTTGCAGCTACCACTGTGGCGCAATCAGCTTCCTCTTATCCTTGGTTAACCTTTCATAACCTTTCAGCCATGGGGCTTCTAAGTGACTCACCTACTTGAACTGGAAGTCCAACGGCCTCAGCCACCGTCCTGCATCAGTATTTGTAGCCGAAGAGAATAATTCAGCAGCAAACACTCAAACCCTGTTAACCTCTTCTCCTTGCCCTGCTGTCCAAGCAGCCCACACAGAATGACAGCTCTCAAAGGAGCGTGTGTCCTGAAATTATAGTCAGGTCATGGTGTGATTCATTGGTCTTAACTTCTGCATTGATTTCCATATACTTTGCTTTAGCACTAACTAGGCAGCAGTATGAGCAAGTTTTGGGTATGAGAAGGAGGGACAGGAACCAAACTCCGCTGATAATATATTCAAAGTTTGCTCTACCTCTTTTAAAGTCAGACTGCCAGAAGCCATGGGCTGATGCATAGCAAGGGATTATCTTTTGCAAGCAGTACCTTTGAAGCGCACAAGATTCAAATCAGTTGAAATAGGGGACCTGAGGCCCATCAACAGCCACACTGCTCGGGGCCAGGAAAGTCCAAAGAGCTGGCTCATGCTTCCATCTGTGCTCCAGATCAACGGGATGTAGAACAAGCCACGCAGAGCCTGGCTCACTTTCCAAGTGCCATTCCCCTGTCTGCCCTGGTTTCAAGGTCAGATCTACAGTATCTGACACTCAGCACTAGGACCACAGCACAGTGAGAACTGGTTAGAAAAAGAATTTTAGAAGAGCTTTTCATGTCATTTTCTGTTCATGTTTTCTGCCTTGCTGTGAGAGCACCCCAGAGTCTCCATGCTCCTTAATGGAGGAATGTATTTATGGAGAACTATGACAATTCCTACTTTTCCCGTAATCTCCCTTCACTAACATGTCAAGTGGGCAACACAGTCTGCCCCCTTCCAGTGTCCTTTCCTCCTCTCTCTGCTCCTGGATGGTATTAGTATGCCTGAGAGAAGCCATAGCTGCCGAGAACCCCTTTGAAGTTAATATGACCGGATGGTCAGTTGCAGCCAGCTGTGATCAATTCACTCTCTGCTCATAGCCAAGAGCTCTCTCCAGCCCATGGCTCTGTGGGATTAGCTACCTCTTTGCTACTTTCCCTACCTCGTTTTTAATATATAATTTATTTTAGTATTACCCTGAGGCAAAACTTACTGGATGTTGCCATGGATGTCATCCGGGGTAAAGGCTTGATCGCAGCTGTCTTCTCCTGTGACATCTCAACAAGCTATTGGACAGAACTACTTGGGAACTTGCAGCAGTGTTTGCACTTCCAACTGCTCTTTTACGACAGTCACCCACAGGAGAAAGGGCCAGTGGATGAGTAACTAAGCAAGAAGAGATTCTGATGTTGATATAGCCATGTCCATGTGCTTCTTAGGCAGTATGTTCAGAGAAAGAGGCTGTGCATTTATAACCAGCTCTTTTGAGAAAGCAGCTGCAATAGCAATGGACAACTCAATTTAGTCGAAGAACACATTGTGATGAATAATAAAAAATTAGTTGAATCCAGTGCCTGTGATAGTGTTGAGCTCAATAAGCCCAGCTAAAACTAAGCACAACGTACACAGAGAGGCTGCTGTAAGTCCTGCCAGTCCCTTTCGAAAGGGGGTCTGAATACATACATATCCTGTTTTAAAGGATTAGGGATCTCTAGATACCACCCCATTGCTGACCTGCCCTGAACTCTTGCTCCCCTGTTTAGCATAGAAAACAGGGAAAAGTGTAATTTCAAAGCAGGTAGCGTGGAAAGAGAAAGCATTTAGTATGTTCTAGGCAGAGTTTTCCCAACTCATTTGACCTATCACCCATGTAAAATCTGAGATCCAGTGCAATAATTCATTGCAATACTTCTGGACCTCAAACTGGTTAAAAATGAATGTGTGACAGAGAGGAATTCAGCTGACTGATCTTGCATGCAGATAAAGAGCTAAGGGAAAAAATATTGTTGTAAAAGAGAAAAAATGTCTATCAAAGTCCTAGTATGCTGATTATCATGAATTTAATGGCAACTCACTCCTGACAAATTGCATGTTAAGCAATGAGACAGACAGCTGAATATCTTAATACCAGACCTGCCTTTGGGGGGGGAAATAAAAGAAAAAGAAGAAAAAGATTGTTTTCTTCATCAAAAAATAAAAGTCTCATTGAAAAGTAGCTCCTGTTATATGAACTCGTAGGAAATAAGGCAATGTAGCTGTTCATCTCCAGAACGGGTGGTGATGGTTCTAACAGAGACCTGCAGCCAGGTCCAGCCTCCTATAATATCCTCATTAAAGAGTTGTCATCCATGCAAGGGTGCCAGAATGGTCCAAGAGACACCATAGATAACAAGACAAGCTAACTAGGCCAGCTGACAAGTACTCCAGTGAGTCAAGTGAAAGCAAAAAGTGAAAGCCTGAACACTAGTAAAGGAATTAGAGCGGACTTCACCCTGCTCCATGATGTGTGTTGACAGTGCAGGGTATTCTGACTTAACTAAGTGCCAGGGAACATGCCAAGACCGGCTTTCCTTCTAGTATTTATTTCGATTGCTACCCAAAGTGCTAAATAAAGGGCATTTGGTTCTGTCCAGGATGTCCTGGATGGGCTCTCTGGAAAGCGTGACTGACCAGGCTTCTGCACTCACAGCTACAGATCACCTTGGAGCAAATGGCCAGATGAAAATGCCATTGCTTAAGGAATTAGCTGTCATTGTAACTATTTCAGGATACAGTAACAGCTAAGTCTGCAAAGCTTTTCAAACTAGAGTCAGTTTACATTTCAAACAGAGATTAACTTGGAAAGAAAGGAATGAAAAAGAAAAATCACCCTCATCTACTAAACTATCATTAGGTCACTGTGAAGTTTCAAGATTCATAAACATACAGTATTACAGACTGACAAGGTACTGTGGTTTGGGCAGCTGTTCAGCACCTATCGAGTTCTGCTTTGCGGGTGGTGGTTATCAGTGGGAAAAGCAAAGAAACACAAATCCGGTAATCCTCTTTCACTGGAAAGCGAAATCAATCAAATTACCTCATGCTGTGTAGGACTACACATACAAGAAGATATTCCAGTTTGGTGGACACAGATGAGCTTCACTATGAATCAGAGCCCTTGGTTTGAATTTAAGGTTGTTCCCTGGACACTTGCCTTCACTTGCCTGTATCTTTACAAGAAGCATCAGACAACATCTAGAAATCTAACAAATGACCTCATCCCTGTCACTGCTGCAACCAAACCAATAATAAGAAGAAATAGTAACCTTCTAACAACCAGCAGTAAGTTTCTGTTCAGTTAGGTGGTTTTAAACCAGCTCTTAGCTGTTCTCTTCCATATGTAAGGATGAGACCATGCTGGGCTTCATGACATGTAGACAACTAAATGGAGTTTTGAGTCGTGAGATCAAAGAGAGGGGTTGAACAAGAAGGCCGTGGATGTGGGGGATTAGAAAGTGCTAACTTTCTAATATCCCAGCTGTCCTCAGATATAAGGCACCAGAGTAAAGGAAAACAGCAACAGCAACTAAGATAGATGCAGTAAGATGAGTACATTTAAAGTCTCAGCCACAAACATCCCCAGCTGGCTCCCAGAATTAAACAGGGGATTTAACTGGCACTATAGAAGCAACTGCATTAATTCTTGTTTTCAAGGACAGTGATGAACCTTCAGTTTCCCCTACAGCAAGGATATTAAATAGAATATCTTACTGTTTTTAAATGGGAGCCAGGGCTGTGGCTGCAGAATAACTGCAGGACTATACCTGCTAAGGAAACAGGAAAACTCCTGGTTTGTAACTGCTGTTTCCTCCAAGCTCAGACACATTCCATTTTCTCACTGCTTATCAATTACACATAATCCACTCCTCCTCTTCTAATCCTGCCTTGCTACGCTGGTTGACAGCAATCCTTTTTGCAGGAGGTCAGTGTTGGAGCTGAGCTGGGATCACACTGTGGGGTGCCAGCAGTTTGCACTGGAGCTGAACTGCTGGGAAATGTATGGCAGGATAGTACAAAAGAGGGCTGGTTTTCCCAAGGTGGCAGCAAACTGCATTCAGCTCTGAGGCCCCTGGCATAAGAAGGACGTGGAGCTGCTGGAGCAAGGCCAGAGGAGGCCACAAAGATGCAACAAGGGCAGGAGCAGCTCTGCTACAGAGACAAGCTGAGAGAGCTGGGCTTGTTCAGCCTGGAGAAGAGAAGGCTCCTTAAGGGGATACCTTAGAGCAGCTCCAGTGCCTAAAGGGGCTGACAAGAAATCTGGAGAAGGACTTTTTGAAAGCGCCTGTAGTGACAGCACAAGGGGAGATTTAGATTACATATAAGGAAGAAGTTCTTTACTGTGAGGGTGCTGAGGCGCTGGCACCGGCTGCCCAAGGAAGTTGTGGCTGCCCCATCCCTGGCAGTGTTCAAGGCCAGGTTGGACAGGGCTTGGAGCAAGCTGCTCTAGTGGAAGGTGTCCCTGCCCGTGGCACGGAGCTGGAACTGGGTGGGCTTTAAGGTCCCTTCCAACTCAAACTGTTCTGTGATTCCATGATACCTGCTGTGATTTCAGTACTAGAGTAACTAAGAACTTACTGTTTAAAAAAACCCAAACCAACCAAGAAATGAACACAACTGAAATGGCCTTCTAACGACATTCAAATGAATGCAAAGAAAGGAAGCGAAGATGAGCGAGTCCAGCTGAAGCCGCAGAGAGATGCGTGCTGTCAGAGGCTGTCACAGCTGCATGCACTGAAATTCAACCAGGGGACCAGGATTTGAGAGCTAAGCTTTTTGGAAAAGAGATCTGAGTGTCTGAGAAGACCTCAGGATCCAACCAGATTTAGGATGGTGGTTTGGATGAGAGGCATGAGGAATCCCAGATAGTAACACTGGAGTCCTGCCAATATCCTTAAATCTGAAGCCATGGTTACATATCCCTCTCCAGTACCAAAGCTCCCCGTGGTAGAAGAGTGCTGGAAAGCTAAGACTGTACCTACTACATTCAGGTGCTTTGCAGCATCAATGTGGCACTAATGTATTTCAGTCCCTTCTATCACGGAACAGCCTTAATGTATTTAAACACGGAGGGACACAAGTTTTGTAACAATTACTGAAAATATAAACAAAGTAGGGAGGGGAAAAAGAAAAAGAAAAAAGAAAAGAAAAGAAAAAGAAGAAAAGAAAAAGAGAAAAAAAGAAAAAGAGAAAGAGAAAGGAGTGAGGGAGCATGACCAGATTTCCAGATTTTGTATTTCTTAACAAGTTCTCCATCAGCACAGCTCTTGCTCCGGGCAGCAGGATGATGCCACACAAGAGGGGACATGCAAATCTCATTTCAGATCACAGGTGAAGACAACTCCCCACTCTAAATCTTGTTAATTTGCAAAGTTGCCAGAAACACCAATATTCCAGGAGACCACAGCTTCCCTGCAGCTCCCAGCATTACCCTCCAACAGCTAAAGAGCCTGTCCGTTCTTCCAGGAGCCCTCACGCTGAATGCCAACATCAGGCTGCTCCCACAGCCCCTCCTCCTTGTTGACTGATTCTGAAGGAGTCTCTGCCTTGGAAATGAGTCTCTGGAAAGAAAGAGCTGGCTCTAAAGGCTGCACGCAGTGCAAATGCAGGAACAGACACTGGTGTGTGCCTGCCTTCCCAGGAAAGGCTTTAGCTGGGGGCAGGACAGTCTTGCGGACAGTGGAGAGCTGCCAGAGTATGAAACACAGATCTGTGCGTCCTTATCTACAGAGGAGGGTGATGTGTTGCCTGGTGATACTGCACTGGACTGGATCACAGACGCATTCAAGTGGCAGAGTGGAGGCTGAGGTAAACAAGACGATATGTGCTCTTTCAGTAAATAAACCTCCCAGAGCCCCCGAGAAGGTAAGCTATGCTCTAGCCAGGGAAACAGATGGCTTCTCTCCACCCAAGTATTCTTCTCTTCATCCTCAGTGTGATCTCTGTGCCTCCACAGGCCACGCACATGTCAGAATGAACCTTTTTAGTAGCCAAGAAGGATGGCTTTGCTTTCATCTTTCAGCAGAAATTCCAAAGGGGCACAGGCAAAAGGGAGGTGTGGAGAGAGACAACATTTTGACAGTCTGCAATAATAAAAGAATGACAGAAGCCACAGACAGAAGAGCAGAGAGTCTCCCTGCTTCCCATGCACAATGATAGATGAAAGGGACTGGATGACGGATCAGGCAGGAGGCAGGCTGCATGCAGAACAGACAGTGCACAGCCTTGCTCCACTGGGACCACCAAGTTGTGATGAGTATGCATGCGGTGGCTACATCAGTCCCGTGTCTCTCCTGAGTTCTTAGCCAGCACCGATGAGGACAGCTGCACTTTTTCTGATGTTACTGTAAAAAGTAGTAATCTAGATTTAAAGCACCTGTGCTGTGACCATTACTCCATTTTGGTCAGTGGGCTGATGCTCTGGAGGAAGCAGTGCCACTGCCTCCCTCATAAAGTGGGCCCTTGATTAAGGATCTTCCACTCTGCAGACTGCACCGGCAAAGTGGACAAGTGATTCTGCTGCAGGGCAATATTCATCACAACAACCCACTAACCTTATACAGCTAGAACAAAGTAGGAGTTGGAACTTACAAATGGAGCAAGACCTCCAAGGACTTTGGGGTGGCAGAGGAAAATCCCAGTGTCTGTCAGCTGAGATCTACTCCCCCATTTGTTTCACAGCTGCCCAGTAACTACTATGAAACAGCACAGAAGATTTGAAATAGCAGCTGAGACACCAGTCCAGTCCACAGGAGATGGCATCCACATCTCATTACTCTTTATCTCATGTGGTCATTCAATGGTGTTTTATCTGTAGAAGGCATTTCAGCAGAAAGGCAAAGGATGAAACTGGCATACTCTTCCTCCCACTTGAGGAAACCCTCCCTACACAGGAAAGGAAGAAGAGCATGGTGTTGGTACAAGTACATGTACCTGCCGCACCACTGTATTTTTGGCAGGTCGGTCCCTTTTCTCTCAAAACTTGCGCCACTTTGGCAAGAGGAGATGGAAAGAAGCTTTTAGGAGTGGCAAAGGCTCATGTGAGGGTTAGTTACCCCCCTGGGGACTGCTCATTCATTCTTAACTCAGTTAACTGGCTGCTCTTTGGGAGCATCTTTCAACTGCCTCAACTCATCCTTCCTCCCAAATGTGCTGTCCCTTGAGCCCTTTCCCTTTTCCTGCCTCCCCCTCTATTTCCATGAGCATCATCGTTATTCTCCTCTCTCATACATGTAACCTTAAACTTTGCTAACTTTTCTCCTCCTTTTTTTCACTCCACATTCACACTGTTACCAGCCCTTTTCTTCTTCCTCATGGAAACAGTATCCCGGCCAGAGCCTTCTGTCACAATAAACACTGTTTTCTGAAGCCCCGTGGGAAAGATGGGATCATTACATGCCAGGACACGTGCTTAGTCCATCATTATGCAAGTCAGTGCTGGAGCCATTTTGTTTCAATTTGCTTCTCTTCAGGGCCCAAGGATCTGCTCACTCATTATACTAAATGAGGTGGTTTCCCAGCTTGAAAGTGCATTTTTAAAAATCTAACTCTGCTTAATGATTCTTTTTGTTAATTTTAAATAGATTTTTAGCATCATTCTTTCTCCTGGTAAAGGACCCACAGCAGTGGAAACTGTGTGTGGAGCTTCTGCTCCATGTCATGCATTCTTAATGACCTGAATATAATCTGGAGGAACTTCTCTCTCCATAGGTGAGATATATTTCATGCTCCTTGATTAACAGAGAACTTCACTCAGCAGAGGAGCTGTGCAAACTTTTCCTTAGAGGGAGTAAAGAGATGTGTAGAGCACCAGAATGCCTGAAATCCAAACTCGTACACGCAGCTTTGCAACAGGTATCACAGGTGACAGGTCTATTGCCTAGAATATACAACCTCAGAGATCACTTCTTCAAGGTCGCTGGCTGCGAATCTATTCGGTCTGCTGTGTGTAGTGATGGGGCACTGGTGTCCAGGGAGAGTCTGGCTGCCAAAGCAGGCCAAATGCCTCCCTCATACTTGGCTCCTTCCAGAAGAAGCTCATATAGATGTGCCAGCCCATGTCTTTCCTTAAGAGTGCTTTCAGCCACGCCAGAGGTCATTCTGCACTGGTGGGAGGCTGTTTCAATAGCCCCTCCTGCTGTTCAGCCATCCCTCACAAAGGCCATGGGGCTGGGGAGATGTGTTGGCACAACCACGACTTGGCACACAAGAGCCCAAATAGCCTCAAAGCAGCTGCTTCCTCAGACCTGCTTTTTAGGCTGAAGCTAAGTTAAGATGAAAGCTAATGAACTGCAGGAGCAATGGAGCTTCTTTCACGTTACTCTCCTTAAAAAGGCTTATGCTGTACTCTCTATTCTAGAGGGACAAGCCACAGACTGCAGGACACTAATGGCTGTCATGCTAATTGCTGCACATACAGAAAACACTCTCCTCTTTCCACACAGGGTACAACGTTATTAAGAGTTTAGACGTATAAAAGATGGATTTTGAATTGGCAAAAGATGCAGGAACACAATCAACATATTGAGGTGTTTCCGTCACAATTATCTTAGGATTTTTTTCCCCTCTGCTTTCTTGTTGCATTCACTTGATGGATTTCGTCTTACAACACAGACAAGCTCTTTGGACCCCAAACTGCATGCAAAGCACACACCGCAACAGGCTCATGAATGTCCTGGAGCCTCCAGGTTCTACCTGATAAAAGCAAGAAGATCACAAGAATTGGACAAATCTGGAATAGCATCACACCCAGTCAGTATCATACATCCAGAACAAAAAGACCTCAGTACCAAGATATTCCTCTTTTCTTTTACATAGTCAAATGTGTAGGCTTCCTGGGAGGATGAAAAGTTGGGAACTCCATGGGAATTGATACATGACAAATGCTGAACAGCCCAGGAAATGTTGACATCAAAGTGAAGCAGTGAGTACAAGAGAGGGGACTAGTGAGTGACACTCAAATTGCATGCTACAGACACAGTATTCAATGGATATGCAATACTGTTTAAATAGTAGATTCAGTGAATGTTTGTCACCACTGAATAACCATATGTTCAAATGAAACAGCAAAAAATACCTGAAGTACCCCTTCAGGTCTCAATGGGAGGTTTGTAGGGTAATAATTCTCTTGGCCAGCTGATTTAATCCTTGGACTAAGAAGTGTTCAGTTCACCTCCCCAGGTCTGTCTGCTTTTACACATGAAACTGGAGTAACAGTTCCAATTATTTACTCTTTCCTTCAAAGGGGACTGCATTTTACAAAGGGCTGAAGTACAGCAGTGCACTAAGGAGCACTGTGACAAGTCACCTGGTTGAAATTCCATGGCTAACAATATTCCTGGGCACTTGTTCTCCCTTTCCGGGCAGAACCTACAATTTGTACTCCAAACCCACACCGTTCAAGGATGGATTTCCTACTGATTGCTTCTGATAGTGATGCTAGGCACAGGAGCTAAGCTGCAATAGTTGGTTAATTTTATTAAGCTTGGGTACTGAAAAGCCCTGAAGACTTCTAAAGTGGACTTTAATATTTTTTCCTTAACAATTTGCATCCCTTACTGTCTCTCTTAATGTGTTTGTGCCTGTTTAATCTTCTGTAAAGTCTTATCTCCGTCCTTCTGATGTATACAAAGTACATTTGAGGAGGGCAGCGAACAGAAATGGGAATTTTTGGTAAACAAAATTCGACACATCCCTTGAAGGAAACATATTTATTGCCCACGCTGTGCTCTGAGAGCAACACGCTGTATTGTGCAAGCAGGGGTCCACAGCGCAAACACTAAGCCAGACTACAGCAAAAGCCCTACATTAAAGTCTGCCTCAGGCAACCACTTATTATTGCATGGTACACCTCTGACAAATACTGATGCAAAAGATGTTATCAGTTTTGCCATGCGTTTGGCTCTTCAAAGCCAATTCCGTTGTCTTAAGCAAAACTGGGCACGTTTCTGGCTGTTGTCATGTGAATTTTCACTTCGTAGGGTAAAGGGAAAGAAAATCATTTTGTTACTTCAATGAAGACGCCTTGCACGTTTTGACAAACTCAAGTCCCTCCAGGGTGCTTACTGGCCATGAAGCTCTTTCATATCTCATTCATTATCAGAGAGAGACAGGAAAATACTTCCTCATTTCTCCTGTGTATGAGTAAATTAGTGAAAACCACAGAGACTCGGTTTCATTAAAAGTGATGGAGTGAGGCTGGCGGCAGCCACTGCACAGTGGGGACCGGGGCTGAGCTGACTCAGTGCAGTCTGCCCAGCAAAGGCAGGAAAAAAGATTAGCTGGAAACTTCTCTATTGAAGCACTAACTGCTTACTGCAGTCAAATTCCAAGACAGCTTGATGCTGTAAAACCCTAACTCCAAGCCCTCAACTCAAAAGACAGTTGACTGTCTGATGTTCCTCAGCCCCATCACCGCATAGATTTTAGATGTCCATATGCTAGGCCTGCATTTCCCTGCTAGTTTCAAACCAATGCTATTACCATCACCAACTGTTATAGCTTCTACTAAGTGACAGCCAATGGGTAATA
Source organism: Psittacus erithacus (assembly GCA_009867235.2). Classification (NCBI taxonomy): domain Eukaryota; kingdom Metazoa; phylum Chordata; class Aves; order Psittaciformes; family Psittacidae; genus Psittacus; species Psittacus erithacus. Next base: position 33,564 of record WYDI02028100.1, on the reverse strand, counting down.
TTTCTGAAGAATCTTTCCTCACAAGTTTGCCAGGGGAAGAAAAAGCCCCCAAAACCCTGGGGATTAATTTAAAGCCCAGCTGTCTCATGTTAAAAAGCAAAGAAACTCTTGAGATGCAAGCGAAGGGGATAAGCCATTTGAACATCAGCTAAGCCAAACCCCTATCATTCCACTGAAAACTTGTCTGAAAACTCCTTTTCCTGAGGTTTTCATTGTTGCTGTGCAGCCCCGTGACCAACAGCATCACAAGAAACAAGAGTGAAGATGCTGATGGCAGATGCTGATGCCTGTGTCTGCCTGAACAGAGTGGCAGGAGTACCACTGCCTGCCGAGGTTTTGTGTAGATTACGGTCCAACTGGTGGTTTTCACTGGTGATGCTCACAAGAGCAGGACAATGCAGGTGGCTGGCATGAGATAAAACCTTATGTTACAGTTACATGTGAATGCCTTGAAACACACATGGAGAAGAATCAAAGCGAACTGTGGGTTACAGCAGAGGCCTTTAAGTTCAGAAGTCGGGCAGCAAGGGAGTAGGAATAACTGCGATCATTCTACACCATTATGTCTTCATACCAGCAGACAGCATGATTGCATACCAACCTCCCCACAATGATCAAGTCAGGCTCTAAGCTCTCTGCTGGCATTAACTGATTACCTATCACTATGTTCAAGAGAAGCTTAGAAATGGCAATGGAGGGATTGCTCTGTTCTGTGACTTAAGCATACTCTGACTTCTAAATGTGGCTCGCTACCCATCTATGTTATGTTTGACTCGGTCTACTGCTCCTCCATTTTACACCTTTTTCTTCCTATCCCCTGCTAACCTCAAAGATGGCAAAAGAAACACCTTTAATCAAAATCAACCCATTGGCAGTTTGTTTATTTACTAAAGTGAAAGTCTTGATTCTTGTGATGAGCTAAAAAAGAAATCCACGTGGCTCAGCTTATGATAAGATTCCAACGAGGTGGCATAATCCTGTTTGGATGACTGAACACAACTGACTTCTAGCTCTACTTAGCTCAAGTTTCCAGAAAATCTGTGCTCCTACCAAGCATGATAATGCACTGCACATGCTCCTTTCCCAATGTTTTCTCTCTGAGAAAGCTCTCATCCTTTTGTACTCCCTGGGGAGTATTATCACCTGGTAAAGCTCACATCTCACAGACTCAAGAGTCCTGCGTTTTTCAGATTACTGGCTTAGTGAAAATGGGAGATTCTGGGACATCCAGCATACAAGTCACCCATCTAGCTCCTGTTACAGGGTATCCAGACACCTGGGTCATATGTATTATTCTGCTGGGCTCACACCTGAGGGAAGCAGGAAATAACATGTGTGCTGAGCTGTGTGCAAATTCAATCCTTAGAAGAATACAAGGAATGGAAACGCAGTCAGGGGAAAACAATGGAAGCACGTGGTGATCACCTTGTATTTTTACACTGAACAAATCAGCCAGCCAGCCTCTGAGGCAGAAGGGGAAGAAAATAATACCTGAGGTATCCTGCTGGGCATTGCAAGGGAGAAGTCAGTATGTTTTTCTATCCCTGATCTAGGAATTATGAGCATTTTCCTCACTGAAAACTGTAGCAGGCTCCTTGTGAAAATAATTCAAAACACCCCTTCTCCAAGATGATTGATAAGACAACAGAACACTGCAGTTGACATGCAAGTGGGTTGGGATAAGATGGGGATGGGAAAGAAGAACAGCTGCTCTCTGACAAGATGCCCAATGTAGGCTGCCAACAAAACAAACCCCAACTGCAGATAAGTCATCTCAAACTACCAGATACTCAAAGCCACAAAGACTGAAAAAGCTTATTTGCAGGTGGGAAGACAGAACAGTGCATGATGTAGAAGGTATGATGCTACCCACAATGTGTCCATGAATATACCTTTGGTCCAACCCCCAGAGACACTAAGTGTCCTACTATGAAATACATTACTTCAAGCTGCGCAACCCCAAACCCACCTTTATTTCACAGTCCACTGCCAGTGTTCTTCACTGCAGAAAGTTACTCCATGTGAGCTATTCTTTCATCAGTAGCCAGGAAATATATAGGCTGCACTTACATTTCATGTTTGGGAAGAAATACTATGCTGAAATGCAACCCTTCACCATTAGCAAAAGCAGTTTTGTGGAATAGTGTTGTCATAAAACAGCTGCTATGATCCTCTTGAGAGGCAGCTATACCTCACCAGTGGGAAACTTGGTTCCAATACAGTCAGCAAGACTGTGGCCTTGCTCCAAAGTGTGCTGGTGTCCTTCTGAGGCAGGTTTAGGGTAACATGGAGCTGCTTTAGTCATTCAGAGCAAGGTCTCCAAGAGAAAAAGCATGGATTTCTGGAAGTATGACTAATGTCCTCCTCTTGGAGCCTGCTGACAGACAGAAATGGGTGTGCAATGCTGGGGCCACAGGCTTCTCCTTGCCCAAGCAGCTCACCTCATCACTTCAGAATGGTATCAGTAGTTCTTGACAGGGAGCAATGGGTCTGACTGACCCTGTCGCCCTGCAAACCAAATGTGAAGAATGGAGACATGGGAAAGAGGGGAAAATGAGAGCAAGATTTCAAACTTTCAGGCAGTTCTTTGCATGAAAGAGTTAGCAAAAATTGGTGTTTTCCGCCCTTGTCGTGGCTCCTGAAGCCAGGACACCCCTTCTTGATCCTGTTGGAAATAAATATAAGTAAAGGCAAAAAAACCCAAACCTGTTTTGAAGCAGTTGGATTCAGTGACTGTTCCCCACCTCCCGCATAATCCCACAGGAATATGGCGACAGCAAAGAGCTCTGAGTCTTCCAATACCTAAAGGGGGCCTACAAGAAATCTGGAGAGGAACTTTTTATTAGGACCTGTAGTGACAGGACAAGGGGGAATGGCTTTAACCTGACAAAGGGGAGATTTAGATTAGATATTAGGAAGAAATCCTTCCCTGTGAGGGTGCTGAGGCGCTGGCACAGGGTGCCCAGAGAAGCTGTGGCTGCCCCATCACTGGCAGTGTTCAAGGCCAGGTTGGATGGGGCTTGGAGCAACCTGGTCTATTGGAAGGTGTCCCTGCCCGTGGCAGGAGTTGGAACTGGATGAGCTTTAAGGTCCCTTCCAACACAAACCATTCTGTGATCGGAGAGCTGCTATTTAAACACCTAACAAGGATTTGGCTTTTCATTTCCTTGCTGTTGCAGGCTTGTGTTAAGACGCATGTGTAGTGCCATTCTCCTTCACGAGTAAGGTCTGTACCTGAAACTTATGCTTTTTTGACTTATTTGAAGTAAATTAAGCCTCTGAGAAAGCCTTCATAACACCACACAGACCAAATCTTTCATCTTTCTTTGTTATTGCAGAACATTTAACAGAGAAGCATAGTGTGTGAAGGAGAAATCTTGTGTTTGCCAATTCATACAATTGACCCATTCAATCTTGTCTGTTTCTAACCCTCCAGCACTTAGGTTATATACACCGCACACAAATAAAAGATGCTCCTAAGCCCAGCATAAAAACATACATATATATACACACACCATGACCAAATTACTCAAGATGCACTTCAGAGGGATCCTCACAGACATGGGCAATGCAGCTTTTAGAATTCTCTGGTCAAGATTGAAAACCAGGACTGCCAAGAAATACATAATGGAGCTTCACCCAAGTGTGTGACTTCATGTTAAACTTTCATAAAGAAAAAAGCCAAACAACAATTACAGAGACACATTTGAGGACAAAAGAACTAAACCTATGTGTGATCTGTCCCTGGTTAGTCACCTTCTTTCAGAAGGGGAAAAATACACCCCAATTAGAAGCCCTTGGAGCACACAACTGTAACCATGGCACTGCTACTACAAGTCATGTGGTCCCAGTAAACTTCCCAGCTGCTGGCTTGTTCTGCATCATCTGGAATGCAGGGAGTTTCCCCTCAGTCACTTGTATTGGAACACATGCTGGCAGGGTCACGGTTAAACCTAAAGATCTTTCTGATTCCAGCTATTTGTTTTCACTGCAGCTTCAATATTTTCATTCTGAGAACTGAAAACAGAAATTCAGATCTGGAAGAGCAGAAGCACAGAGCATCTGCACTGAAGACTCAGGCAGACTTTGGATGGGGGTAGATGATCATGAAGGGATGCAAAGTCTCCAATTGAGCAAACCAAGTCATTTCACCATGAGCAGTGAAGGCAGAACAAAGTGGCCACTGTATGAGCAAGATTATACAAGATTCCTGTTTGTGTTGAGATAGCCACTTGTTTAAAACCACTACCTCGGGTATTTCAAAAGCCCAGTGACCTCACCTAGCCACTTGGAGTCTGTCTGTGGAAAACCCTCTCACAACTCTCTTGACAGTCCTCCAAACACACAGTGCTCTGGGATGCAGAAAGGGCACGCTTATCCTTCCCTCCCCCTTTACTGCTCCGCATTCTGCTCCCCATTATTACATATCAATCCCTTCTCAATCTCAGTCTCTCCTCCTCTGCAAGAATCTTTGTGCTGATGCACAAAGCATGACCAATGCCAAGCCAGAAGTGCAGCGGTAAAGCCACCCACTTCCCATAAGCAGGAGCCAGACAATATCAGCTACTGTCTACCTGTTTGTGCACTGGCTTCCTTGCAGTGGCTTGTTTACAATCCTTCCTCAAGCGCCAGTGAGCCAAAGAAAACGTCTTTAATGCAGCTCTGCTGCAACATTAGCCCTTTGCCTGTGGCTGACACAATCCTTATGACCACAGTGACTTTTCTGTTATGGCTGAGATGAAGCATGGTGTTGTCATCAGAGCTCAAAGACCCGCAAACTCACCCTGAGAGTCCTTCACATGAGCCTCACCCAGTGTCTCGGGACCATAAACAAAGTAGAAGTTGTAAGAACTAAAGCTGGTTATTTCTGCTCAAGCTCATAAAGACATTTTCCAATCAAAATACCTAAAACCAACAAGTACTTGTCTAGTGAGGCCTTGCCTAATGTTTTTTCCCAGTAAATCTAAGGGGTCTCTGGACATTTTCAGCATTAGAGTCATTTTTTATTTGACCTGAATTAAGTATTACAATGTGCCTTCATACATGAATAAAAAGGAAGGCAGCTGAGGGATAAAGAATTGACCATGTGCAAGAAGCTGGCTAGAAGACGGACAGGGACAACTAATTTGGGCAACACAGTCAGCACACTGAGATAGATAATCCTTCCCATTGTTATGCAGGAATGTCCCTGGCTATGCTAGGAACAGCGATGCAGAAATGTGCACAGATGTATTTACTCTCCACGGCTGGGAAAGGATGACAATGGCTTGAGAATAAAGCCATAGGAAACCCAGAAAGCTCAGATGATTTTTTAAGAGAAACAGAGCAGGGCATGAACAGTCACGGCCAGTGGTTAATGATCAATGTCTGCAACTGGATGCAGAACAAGGACATGAACCGAACTAGAAAGCGAGGTTGGAACAAGAACATAATCTGAGGAGCAGAAGATTTAGAACAATAGCCAGAAACTCAGCTGTTTAGCTGAGAAGCCACTTTAAGCTCAGCCTTCATTAATCATGGTAAGCAATCACCCAACATTCCCACCCATAGCAACCACTGTTCAACTAAAAGGCTGGTTTACCTTGCAACTGCTTCAAGTCTCAGCTGAGGGACAGCTAGTTTTAATCTCAGTGACCACCACCAATGCCCAAAAGGCAAAAAGAATTGACTTATTGCAAGGGGAAGGAAGGGGAAGGGGGTTTGATGGGCACATTACACTTGGTTTTATAAGAGACTCATTGCAGTTGTTTGATCCTGTTAATTTTTCTGTTAGGTGATGAGTACCAATGCCAATCTTCCAATCCTCTAGAGAGCGGGTGCACACAGGGAAGAACAACACGTTTCCTGATCTCCCAGGGCACTCTACATGGGCAATTAATGGGTAGCTCTGAGTTTATTAAAAATTAACAGGGGAGAATGTAACTGATTTGTTTTAAGAGGGAGGTGGAGGGGGTGGCAACAGATTTGGAACACACATGCGGTCTTGAGGCAATCATGAAGACTCAGCTGTCAACAGGCACGAATTCAGGGGGCTGCATGCAGAAAACGGGTGCACCCACAAGGTTTGAGGGCACATGACTGGAGGCGGCACACTCGGCAGCTGTGCAAGTATCTTCCATAGCTACAACAAAAATCCTCATCTTTGGAGGGAGACACGTTCTGCCAGTGCAGGAGCTCTCTGAAAACCCAATTACACCGGCTCGTGCTCTGATCCATATTAGGTATGCCTCAGCGACGGATCAGCTTGGCAATAACTCTATCTGCAAGAACTCTCATCGGAAGAGTGAACCCCCAGCAGCAAAAACAATCAAAAAGCAGGCAGGAGCAAGGCTAATCCATTTAAGTGAGACTAAACCAGTCTTTATTATTAATAATAATAAAAAATAGGCTTAACTAGTGATGCTAGAAATTATCTGCATCGGTCAAGCAAAGCACAGACCATGCAGCTATGGACCGTAACCAGATCTGTGGGGAAGGAGGGAGGGGGAAAACAGAGGATGGGCACTGAGGAGACTTGGAAAAAGGCAATATACTATCAGCTCTCTGAGTCTCTTGCAGCTTTTCATTGGCTTCACCCCATCAACTCAGAAATCAAAGAGCTTCAAGCATCAGACATTTGCGTCTGCTCCATCTTCATCACAGCCAGACACAGCCCTGCGATTAAAAGAATGGAGAAATAAGGAGCTTACAGATTCACTTCCCCCAGTTGACACTGTGAGTCACTGCACAGAGGTATTGATCCACAAGGCTGGCCTCTGCCGATAACTGCACGCCACAGGGGTTAATTTAACTCCCCACCACCTGGCACTGCCTCAGACACTTTGCAGACAGCAGTTATAAATTACACGGCCCTCCAAAAGTGGAAAACAGAAGAGTGTTTTTTTCAGCACATTTCCTTTGTTACCCATCCTTTTGCAACCAGATCTGCTTTGCCGCTTCCAAGTCTCATCTGTTTTCTTCCTGAAATTACATAGCAGCCATCTACTGAAGCACAAACAGCCCATTGGACACTAAATTAGAGTCACAGAAAGGAAAAGGGGGGAAGATCACCCTTCCAAAGCAGGCAGTGATTTTATATAACATACTGGTGCGCAGACATGAATGCACATGCATGCATACACAGACCATGGGGAGCAATTTCTGCAAGGAAGTTGTAAGTAAAACACAACTAATGTTCATCTTGCAGAGATGCTGGTGATTTCAGAAACAGTGGTACCCTGAAAAGAGTGTTACAGTTGTAACTGAAAGGATATGCACACAGTTTGTTATAGTGGTATGTCCTGCACCTCAATATGGTAATGGTGTACAGTAAGAGGGCAATTTGGGGAAAAAAAGAGGGAAGAGTCCTCATTTTAAAACTTCCTTTGCCCAGTCCTAACCTGCATCTGGTTTACTGATAACAAACCCTTCAAGATGCAACAAACAGGGATGAAATTTAGTACTGTTCCATCATAGAATGGTCTGGGTTGGAAGGAACCTTAAAATTCATCCAGTTCCAACCCCCTGCCATGGGCAGGGACATCTTCCAATAGACCAGGTTGCTCCAAGCTCCGTCCAGCCTGGCCTTGAACACTGCCAGGGATGGCGCAACCACAGCTTCCCTGGGCAGCCTGTGCCAGTGCCTCATCACCCTCATATAGAGTAATGCTTTCCTTATATATAATCTAATCTAATCTAATCTCATCTCCCTTGCAAGTTTGCTGATTGTATCAAGTAGATGCCTGAGTTTTACATTTGGTCACCATGGTATCTGTCCACAGAATTTCTAGTGAATATAATCCTATGGGAGAACCAAACTGTAAATCTGACTACCCATTAAACTCTATGCTCTTCAAACATTAACTACCAGATTTAGGATCCTCATCCCTCCTAAAATCCCATCTCTTCCGCTCAGCCTATGTACAGTCTACCACACAAATCCCACTGATACCCCAGGATGTTTCTGAATCTAGGAAAACATCTTTTCCATTATACGAACTGTTACCACCACCCTTCAGCTGTGGCAAGGTATAAGGCATTGACAGATGGATGAGGAAGCTTTCCTCTTGCAAGGTGGGAGGGTTCCAAACGTTAAGCTATTTCCAGGGAAACAGAACTTGTGGCTGGTTACTATTCTGTTTTGGTTTGGTTTTTGTGTTTTTCCTTTACTGGCAATGATCACCAAACCCTGACCCCAGTCACTGTGCCCTCAGGCATTTCTGCAGTTTGGGACATCCTCTTCCAACCATTACCTTGGCACCCAGGTAAGAGCAACGGCTTAAAACCCGAGAATTAAAACAGAAATTGCCAGGTTCCAGTATTGTGAATGGGTATTTTTGGCTGTAAAAGTGTTTGGGTTAGAAGTATTAAAAACTGCAATTCTGTTTTGTGCATGGCTGAAAGAGAAGCTGTCAGCACTGCCTGCAGCCCTGCCATAGAGGCTTAGCTCAGAGTATGGAAATTCCCAGGTTACTTAATCAGCAAGAGGTCATCTCACCTTCTATCTCTGACAGTGGTCAATACCAGGAAGCTTAAACGGAGGTGCAAACTCACACTGAAGAAGACTATTACAGAACAATCTGCACACAGAACCAATTCTCCCTTCCCCCTTACTCCTTGAATTTCAAGTGCCAGGCAGTTTTCTTAAGGAGATTAAATTCTTTGTTTACCATCAGCAATGACTGTTTCATGAGCACAGGCAACTAACCATGCCCGCCTGAAAGGCAGAACAGGACTTTTACCTGATAAAGAGTGACTACTGCTCTCCAGACTCTGCTGAGCTAACATGGCTTGCTTCACTTAGGGTAATATCTGCAATTAAGGGAAGCTTAGGCAACTTAAGCCAAATTAAGTACAGATGTAAGTTTAAGGTGAGTTAACTAAGGAACCGCTGTACAGATGTTTTCAGTCAGGAGTAAAAGGGGTAAATTATTTCTCAAGGAGAGTGATGACGGGGTTTAGTGAGCTCTAACATAGCTGAAATTCAGCTCTTTCATTAACTTGGTTTCACTTAACTTATTTCTGGGTAGACGGACCTGTCAAATCTGTACGTGACAGTCCTGACTGAACCGCTACGAGTCACCCAGGATCTCGTGATTCTCCTGGACACAGCACGTGAACAAAGGGAGGAAAAGCCTAATTCATCTTTGCATCTAATTTTGTCAGATCTTACACAGACACTTGCTTGTTCAGGGCTCAGTATGCGTTAGCAGCAGACAGAAAGAGAAGATAAATACCTCAGCTCAAGATTTTGGCAGTCTTCTGCATATAAGCATGTGTAAGATGCAGTGTAACAGCCCTTTCATTTAATCTCATTCTTTTCAGTGATGCTTTTAGAAACCAAAGTAGGACATTTGTGCATTCCACGATTATAATTTTATTGACAGAAGAAGATATAATAGTTACATCTAATGTATCCCTAAGGGTTGATAATTGGATGTAGACTGTATTCTGGGATGGGTGATCTGACATAAATGCATCTAAATCTCTGAAATAGACTGGAATGTGATGGGCCGGAAGGTAGAGGCGGGAGAATGATGCATCAGGTATGAATATAATATGCACTTTCATTTCATCATTTCCAGCAAAATATAATGGTTACATTCATCCGCTGTCCCACCACGCTCTCAACTCAAAGTATATCACAAACAAACAAAAAGAGGGAACAACGACTGCAAAAAATAGGAGCGTTTGGGCTTGGTAATTTCTACCTGTAGACAAAAGGTATCAGCTTATGAACCCTGTCTCATTCACAACCACCACTTTCTGGGGCTGGACTACAAAACATTATGCATCTCTCTAGCTTTGAAGCATTTCGTTAGGCAACAATAGCAAGCATTATGGATCAGACATGCTGCTGCTTTTCCTGGTCGGTGGAAAGCTGCTCAGTGTGTATATGCATAAGAGCAACACATCTACCACCCGATGGTTTGATTCATAGGCTAATGCTAAAGAGCTTTTTGCATGAACACACTGAACTCCTGGGAAACCAAGAACTTTCCTTTTTTAATTGACAGCAGTTTGAAGTTAGGATGTGTAACACTGGGAGTGACAGGAGCACTGAGATGTAAAGAGATGGCAAAGTATCACTGGGGACTCAAGGAAACAACCAGTCCCTTGGAATGCATTACCAGCTCAGCTGTACGAGAATGGGTTGATTTCATTTCTCAGAACACTGGTACTATGCAGAGATGACAGCTAAACTAGCTTTAACCAGTTATCTTGTATATTAAAAGCTGTGCAGCTGCATTTAACACCAAAGTCCTGGAGAAATTCACCCATGCACTGTGCAAAGAAAGCATATGCTCACCTGCCAGAATACTGAAGAAAAGCCTACGGAAGTCAACAGATATCCAGATGGCAACACATGTCATGTCTACAGGGAAATGGCAATGGCTTATTCATCCCATACCACTCCAGGACTTTCTACATTCTCCTGTTCCCTCTGTGAATGAAACCAAGAGGCTTTCCAGACTTTGCTCCAAGAGAGACCAAGCAAGAAAGGGTCAACCTAAGAGCCAGGACTCTCACCTAGTATAGGAAAAATGAACTTCAAGCCCCGGTCTTAATTCAGGGAGAGGAAGAAGCTGAAGTCTGATCTCTGACATCTCAGATGACAGTACTGAACATGGAAGGGAACTTCCCGAATTTTACTTGGAATTCCTTCCTGGAAGCAGGATCCCCTTCCCGTGAAAGTTCCCATAGTGCAAACCATTCTCTTTTCAGAAATTGTCATTTCCTAAGGATTTTGTTTTCTCCAACGGCCTTCAAGCAGCTTCAGGTATGAGACTTTTGGAATGCCCTGCTGCCATCCAGGTTTCACTGTCAGCGCCACCCTCCTCACGGAATCCTGCCCACCACACTGAGAAGCAGCCTACAGCAAGCGTAAGAAACATCAAGTGTGAGAACAAGTGCAAAGTTTTGATGTAGCAAATAAAACTGGAAGTTAACCTGGTTTTCAGTTCAAGAGATTGAAGAGAGATGCATGTTTCTACTGTTTCAGCAGAGTATCTATCACCACATTTGCCCCAACGCTCCCAAAGCAATGTATTACAGCACAGTTAAGAGAAGTGCTTGCGCTTCACTGTCCAAAATGTTCCTTATTTATAGCATTAATTCTGACAGATTTAACAGCGATTCCTCGTGCACAGATTTGTTTTTCTTTACAGTTTATTACCCAGTGCTTTTCAGCCTTCTGCAATGTACAGACCCTTGAAGGCATTTTCCAAGGAGGTGCAGAATCATATAAGCCAGCCTAAGTCCACAACTGATTTTTCTTAGTTGCTTTTAACAGACTCCTCCTGCTCCCCAAAGTAGCACACGGGTCCCCATGGGCCTGCCAGTCACAGCTTTGAGGCTGCTGCTCTGTCACAACAAGGCAGTTCAAGAGATGATTATGGAGAACACAACACTAGGATGATGCTGGTGTAGGAAGCTGTACATCTCTACAGAGCTCAAGGAAACCTACGTGAGAACAGCAGAGAAGGCAGCCAGAAACCAAGCCAAGCCATAAATCTTCTTAAACACTGTAGTTCTGGAATTGTAGTTCTGGAAATAAGTGTAGCTTACAAATTAATAAATATCAAGGAGTGTGACAATTAGAGCACATCCTGTTCTGCAGATGGAGGATTCTCAGAGTAACAATGATGTGTCAAGCTAGCCTGGGTTTGCCCTGTGAAAGCTTAAGCTAAAAAAGCTTCAGTGAAACAAAGGAAAAAAGGAGCTGAGGCCTGAATGAAGCATCACCTCTGCTCTGGAGAAACTGAACAACATGCACACATAATTACAGCATTAGAAAGCTGCCGCCACCTATAGTTAACCGTTGGCTTTATTCACCCAGCTCCCAGTTAGAACAGGGAGGCAGCTGCCTCATTGGCTCATAGAGCATGTGAAGGTGAGCCAAAGCATTTTCCCAGTTAATATACACCCACTTCTGATTTTCAAAGCAGCTTGTCAAAATGCCTAAAAATAATGTCATAGGGAGAGAGCAGAGGTTAATCTGTAACCGATGCATGACAACCCATAAAGACCCCAGTTGCTGTCTCTGCCAGCAGTCCACACAAAGCCTATCAGAGCTCCATTGGGAAAGGCTGGCTGAGGGGTAATAAAATAAGACTCTCCTGTCTCAGAAATCGCTGTAATCAACTCTGACTAAGGAAAAAGCAACTCTAGGGCTGCTCAGGCATTTGAGAGCAACAAGAACACATCAGGACGAGGAAAGAGTGAGAGCAGGCGCACACGAAGTGTGCCTGAAATCTCAGCTGGGAGTCGCAATCAATGCGCCTCTGAAGACTTTGTAATAAAAAATAAAAGCAACCAAAGAGCCCAATCACTTTAATTGGCTCTTAAGGGCTGCCAGAGTCATAAAAAGGAAATCCAGGTGGAGTACAGAAATGACCCAACTTTAAACCACTGTATTGTAATGGAGGGGGGGACACAGACATTTCAGGGGAAGCACAAGTGGAAAAGAACCACTCAGGCCAGAAGCGCTGACTCTGCTTCACAGCAGCTTCCGGCAGAACGTCTACCCACTCCCAACTCCTTTGGCACTTTATTGTGAGACACTGAAGCAGAAAGGCAGTTTTTTTCTATCATACGTACAGTAATAGATTATTTTAAAAGAGGAAAAGCTCAAGAAGAGGGAAGGTGAGAGGAGCTCAGACGAGGCCAATGCTGCTGAAGAATCAGCTGCTTGCTCACCTCTCACCCTTTGCTCTTCTCTACTTAAGCCTCCCCAGACAGACCACTTGCTGCAGGTCCCAGGTATCCAGCACATCAGCTACAGACAAAAGCATTAGGGTGAGGAGCTACATCTAAAGAGGAACAAGCAATAAAGGGTGCCCAAAACCTTCAGCCACATCAAGCTGATGTTTCTTCACTATGAGGATGGCGAGACACTGGCACAGGGTGCCCAGAGAAGCTGTGACTGCCCCATCCCTGGCAGTGTTCAAGGCCAGGTTGGACGGGGATTGGAGCAACTTGCCCTAGTGGAAGGTGTCCCTGCCCTTGGCAGAGGTCTGGAACTGGATGAGGTTTAAGGTCCCTTCCAACACAAACCATTCTATGATTCCCAGCTCCACTGAACCCAGTGATTTCCAGTGCCAATGGAAGAAAGATCTAGTGATCTTCTGCCTGCATTATTTGCCTACTCGATTGTTACTGCTCATTCAAGCTTTGTCTTTTATATATTACCCCATATTTCACCTGTCAGGATAGGGGAGGAATCCCATTAGCTTCTACATGCAGTTGAAGCAATAAAGGCACGGTAGATTGCATTTCTGGGCAGTGAAAGGCCACCTTGGGTACTATGACAAGGTATTCACTACCTGACAGTGTAGATTAAGGAGGAACCTGGCTCCTTTGGCTCTTCGGTGTGTGTGCAGTTCCCATTAGCATTAATGCAAGCTGCGTACGAGCACTGAGAGTCTGCCAAACAAGTGACAAAGAGCAGCTTTTCATTCAGCATATATGAGCAAAACAGGGGCACAAGACACCCTGCGATCTATTGCATGCACCTGACAACTATTTAAGCATTGAGTCAAATCCAGGAGTTTTATATAACAAAATGACATCTAAAACATTCACTGAGAAAGCTATGGAATACAGTACATGCTCTACAGCTTTGCAGCGTGTTTCTGCACGGAGAGGATAGTCCCAAAGGGATGATAAATATGCACGATAATAAACATAAATAATAAAAAAAGCCCAACAAACTATGTCTCTTCTTTTTTTTTGAGAGAGAGATTGCATGGGGCATAAATTTTCAGAAGCCTGAGGAGATTTAAGCTAAGCCAAGTTCTCATCCAACTAATAAAAATGTTCCATTTTCTCCTCCAAACAGAATAGTCAATGTTTTGGCCTATACATTGCCACTTCTCTATTAGGAGGAGTGAGCACCCATAGCACAATCTGACATCAGTGGAAAGCGGTAGAGGCTGTCAGTCAGATAAGCAATGTTGAGCACTATCATCTAGAACCCCAAAACATGCAGCAGCCAAAACAGTATTTTGACCACTTTGTGCCTTGCAGGTGCCTAGGCTATGCTTAATGCATGTCTGCCAACACCTAAAGTCTTCCAGTACTTAAAGAGGGCCTACAAGAAATCTGGAGAAGGACTTTTTACAGGGGTATATACTGATAAGGGGGAATGGCTTTAAACTGAAAGAGGAGAGATTTGGATTAGGTACTGGGCAAAAGTTCTTCCCTGTGAGGGTGCTGAGGCGCTGGCACAGGTTGCCCAGAGAAGCTGTGGCTGCCCCATCCCTGGCAGTGCTCAAGGCCACGCTGGACGGGGCTTGGAGCAGCCTGGTCTCTTGGAAGGTGTCCCTGCTCATGGCACAGGGCTGGAACTGGATGAGGTTTAAGGTCCCTTTCAACCCAAACCGTTCCATGATTCTATGATCCTATGTTTTCCACCTCTGCCCTTAGCCTGGGGCTAGGAGAGAATGTTGCCAATTAAGGGAGCAAAATCGCAGTGGTTTTATGCTGTAAAAAGAGCCATTACCACTAACTACTGCAGTTTTATGCTGCACAGAAAAATATTTCCTCAAATTATAGTAATAGTATTAATATGTTGTTGTGTAAGCTTATTAAAAACAATACATTCTACAAAGCCCCAGAGAGCTTGTTAAATATTTACCAAAGAAGAATATTTAGTATTTAATAAGACACTAAAGATTAATGGAAATAAAAAGTAACAGGCATTTTTCCGGTACTTCCAAACATTCGTTCCAGTCAGAAGATGCCCTTCTGCCTGAGATATCAGGAATGGTGGTCAGTATTGGCACATCCAAGCTGCTCAAAACTGTTGCAAGGCAAATGCTGTTAATTTTTTCAGCAATTCATAGTTATTTCAACAGTGGTTAAAGCTAATTGAAACACGTTCTTAATAAACAGTAATAGATTTACCTTCCCACCCTCAGGGGCTGTTGGGAGGATTAGTTGGTATTTGCTCACAGCTTTCAAGTTGGAAGTGCTGTATGAACACAATCATAATATTCTTACAGAACCGTTCTTTAGCAGCTTACTTTTGTCTGCAATTAGGTGCAGTGATCAGATTATATTTTATATTACACAGCCATTTTCCTCTATCAAAATACAGCAAGTGGCTCCAGAGGGCACCTATGGCCCTTTTAATGACTTTACTGTTTTTCAGCTAATGACCATCAAATAGACTAATCGTATCCAAAAAGAAAATGAAGTAACCTGCAGGTATAGACACAGCATAAAGCACAATGCTTCCCCTCTTCCACTGACTGGGCTTTGAGAAATCAGCTAATGATAATGCTTTAATAATGAAACAGATGCTCAGCGTCACTTGGCTGCTTTATGCACAAACAGCCCCGTAGGAAACTTCCCACCCCCGTTCGCTCCAAAAGCAGGAACAAGTGAACTTGGTAGCACATTGCAGAGCAACCTGCCTTTTTATTTGTTACCTCCTGGAAATGACAGGCTGCATCTCACAAGTTCTTACCATATATTTTCTCTACACAGTCCTCCCTCAAATGGAATCAAGAGGCTCATTTCTGATGGAGACTGGCAATCACCCATCAGTATTGTAATAATAGGAAAGAAACAAATAGAAGAGACACTCGGACTGGTCTTCACTATGTACTGCAGGAGACAGTGTCAGAAATCATATTCTCACTGCCTGTCCTTTGTCCTTGACTGAAACAATCTAAGCAGGAGAGGAAAGGTTCACGAGAAAGACATCAGCAGCAAAATTACACAAGGCTTGTGCCTTTAGAGAAGATGGGCTCAGTGCTGATTGCTCATGCAGGATGAAGCCAGTATAGCTGCTCTTGTATTAGCTGCTCGGGGTTGTATGCTTCGACCTGCAGAATTGCTGCTCATGGATATAGCACAACACAGAATCTCTCACCATGGAGAGGCCAATGAGAGCTTGAAATGGCATCCCATCACTAGCCTGTACGCAAATAAACTGTCCTGCATAGCATCCAGCTCTGTTTGGCCATAGAGGCTCTAACCAACATGCACAAAATATAACAGGGGAAAATAAAAAGGACTCATCTCTCCTTTCTTATTTTGTTCTTTTTTTCCTTCTCCTCCCTCCCAGGCTCTGAAATACACACAATCCCTGCAGCACAGGATAAGAAGGCCAATCTGTGATATGCAAAAATGAGAAGCTGCTTCATATTCTGTTGTATATAAATCCCTGAAGATCATGTGGGTGGGATTCAAATAAAACCTCTCCGCTTGTGTCATCTTCAACAAAATCCAACCGCCAATGCTTTAACACAACAGCAAAAAACTTAAACATTTCTGAGGCAGCTCAAATAATAGCCTTGCAGGCTGAACGTGATAGATCTTCTATTCCAATTCCACACCTCTCCTCTCTCGGTCACACTAGGAATGCAAGAGGGAGGCTGCAGGGTTTTTGTTTCCAGCCATCAATAAATAAGTGAAGTCTGCTTCAATTCCTCTAAAACAATCACCTAGAAAAGATTAAAAATAGTAACCACTCGATGCTACTGTGACAGGTCCAGGAGAGGAACTGAACACGGCTCAGATAAAGTATTTCTCTTTCTGATGAAGGGAGTCAATGTCAACAACATCTGCAAGCACAGCGGTCCAGGGCAGAGACAGGTTTTAGATGAGGCTACAGAGGAGTCCATCCCTGCCATGTTTCTATGGTTTAAAGATTACAGACTCTTTGGAAACAGGAACTGTTAATTTCCATGTTTCCTGCTAATCCACCAAATAAAACCAGAACATTCTGCACCATCGCTGTTGCAGCCCAATGCATGGCTCTGAAATGTGTCACTCTTGCAGACATTTTTAGTCCCAGGCCAAATGGCATGGTCACAATTTACATTCACTTTCCCTAATGCAGAGCTCTAATCAGGGCTTTTCTAGCCTTAAATCAGTGTCAGCCCATTACTAAGGCTGCACATAGCAGCCAAGAAGTTAATGGATTTAAAGGGTGGAGGTATCGATGGTGGTGAAGTGGAAACTATTTATCCTGTAAATACTGTAACAGCTAAGACAGCTCACCTCATTACAATTTGTTTCAAACACTCATGTAGGGCAGGGCTGGCAGGTTCTGTTACTGGAAGAGATGGGCGGGCAGAACCGCTGCAGGGGTCTGGTGATGTAGGTACGGCTGTTGGGGGTGATCTACAGCAAGGAATCTGTACTCACACCTTTGTCCCTGCTAACCAGATCTGCTCTGAATAACACACATAAATATGTCTCCACGTCTACTCTCCAAGCTGTGCTGCCTGGCTTTCTGCATGCACTATCACATACTCAGACAACTGACTTGTAAGTGCCGCATGGGCTGGACTGTAGGATTCCCATCCCAGGACAGCACACAGATTCACTTGGGAAGCACCACATGGAAACCTGTAGAATAAATCACAAGTCACAAGAGCAGTTTTCAGTGCAGTCTGCCAGGCTGAGATCCCAGGAAGCTGGGACACTTGCACACCCTCCTGCCCTTGCCAATCTCAGCAAATGACCTTGAGAAAAAAAGAGGAAAGATGGATTTTTCAGCCAAATGGTAGCACATCCAATAAATATCGAACTGCTCTGCCCCGATAGGAGCCTGCGAACATCCTAAAGCCTCCAGCTTAGTGAGTCCCAGTCTCCAAACCACTCAGTTCTGTAGAACCTCTCAACTGAATTATCTGAGAAAAAACTGGGAGATAATCCCAATGATTTCCACCTAAAACCCTGCTAGGCCCTGTGAGCATTAGCAGACTGGAGTGAGAATGAATGTGAGGGAGGGAAGAAGACAGTAAATACCCTGCACTTTATTTTCCTTAAAGGAGTAGAGAATTTATAGTTTGGTTTTTTAAGTTTAGTTTTGGGGTTTTTTAAGACTTGTTTATTCTGCTTTGTTATCAACCCAACTAGGATGCAAACCTATCTCCTGCCTGCACAGAAAGATGTCTGCAGGCAAGCAGCAGATCTGCTGTTTATTGTTCCCTGCAAAGGATGCTGCAAGTCAGCATTCTCTATTAAATGCTCTTTCAGCAATAGTTCCTGCAGTTATAATTCTATGCTTTTGACCACAGAAACAGTTTGTCTTTACATATAACTGTTTAATAATTGTTAGGTGATCAACACTTGCAAGTTTAGGCAAATGCCTCCCTTCTCAAGAGAAAGGGACTCAAATTTTGAGCACCCTGTATGTGGCATCCACTCCTGGTCTCCAAGGCCTGCCTGATCTCTTGTCCATCTGCGCCTCTGAAGCCACTGGAGCAGATACTGAGACTCTGATTGAGAAATGTGTGTCAGGTTAAAATCTAAAACTAGAGGCATATGGGTTCAAACTTAAATAATGGGATTGAACTTAGACAGGGGAAGTTTAGATTGGATATAAGGAAGAAGTTCTTTACTGTGAGGCTGGTGAGGCACTGGAATGGGTTGCCCAGGGAAGTGGTAAATGCTTCATCCCTGGCGGTGTTCAAGGCCAGGCTGGACAGAGCCTTGGGTGACATGGTTTAGTGTGAGGTGTCCCTGCCCATGGCAGGGGGGTTGGAACTGGATGATCTTAAGGTCCTTTCCAACCCTAACTATTCTATGATTCTACAACCATAATGTGATGTTTGGGTCAGTTGAAAGCACTTCAAGGCAGAGCTGTGGGAAAGTCCAAATCCCACCGACAATAGCACTTGCTTTGTTGCTAGCATACATGAAGTTGTACTAGAAAGAACTTCTTATAAAAATACAGAGGTGCCCTGAAGCTGGTATGAGAGGAACCAAGACTTTAGCTCTCGGATGTTAAGACCAAGAAGAAGGCCTTTCACTTCCCTGCTCCTGGCTGTTCACTTCCATTTGTTTGGATGCCAGCACACTACACTTCATGGAAATTAACGCTTTTTTTTTCTTTAAACACTTACAAGCTTATTTTCCTTTCAACTGTACCAGCTGTTTATCTCCTGACTTGATGATTCTCTTCGGAAATGTGAGTTGACATCTGGGTATGAGCGGATGCTGTAAATTGCCAGCATTTCTGTCTACTTATGCAAGCAAAGATTAGTTCTTCCAACTACTTCCAACTACAGTATCTCTCCAAAGAATGCTAACGTTGTGATACATAACAACCCTCTTCTTTCGCTGCTATTATCCCTTTCTCTTCATTCAAGTACCTTTTTCTTTTGCTGAAGGCAAAGCAATGCATGAAGGCACTAGGCAATACAAATAAATGTCATTTAAAGAGAAAGCTTCCCAGAAAATTCACATTATCCCTTACAATAGGAAGTAAGGAGTAAGTGAGTGTAGATGAAGTACAGAACCTGGGACATGTCAGAAGACACCAAGTGAAGCGAATCCTTGGGCTTTGTATAACTGAGCTTGAGCACAACAGCTTAGGGAACCTGCCCTCTGGCTCCAATCCTTTCCTGGGACAAGCCAAATAAGAAAGGGAAGGCAACTGCACAAAGCATCAGGTACTTCAACATGACCCTGGCTTGTTCATTCGACCTGTCAGAGAAAAAGATTCTGTACTTGTTTCCCTGCACCTTCAATTTTAGTGATTTCTTCCACAGCTTATCTCATGGGTGCGTAACATCAGGAGCTGTACATACAATGCCTATCCCCATGATTCATGCATTCCCACAGAGCTCTGTGAAATAAAGGACTTTCCTGCATTGAGCCCTACCCCAGCCAATGCTCCTTTGTCTTTCACACAGGCGATTCCATTGTTCGTCTTCAAGGGTGATACAGTCAGACATTAGCAAGACAGAATCACAGAAGCAAAGGCCTCAAGTTAAACTGTTCCTCCTTAAACCAACTGGCTGTTAGCAGGATGCGAAATGAACAGATGCACCTGAGTTATATCACACACCATTCATCCTATTTCAAGCTTTAAAGGTTAAAGCCAACACCTTAAATCACATAAGGAATGCAAGGCAGGCATGGGATGGAAGTGTCACATGCTCCCTTGAGAAACATGTATCTCAGATAAGGAACAACACAGTCAAAAGCAGTTTCACACGTAATCTTGCAGACAGAAAATCAACACTCTCTGAGGTTTGTCCCACAGCTCTTGGGTTTGGGAGATCAGAGGGTGACACAGTGGTCTCCCAAATCTATACCAGTAACTGTTTTCCATAAGCTGAGAGGGGTTTTTTGTGCACTAAATGAAAATGGTCAAAACTTCTGTAAAGCTTCCGTACCGAAAGCAGGGAAAACTCTGGCACTCTTTGCATATGGAAAAGCTTTCTGCTTTCTAACTCATCAACAATAATCCTGATAAAATACTCCAAACCACTATGATGAGCAGAAAAGAAATTTCCATAAAGCAACATGGAATAAACAGGGTGACTGCAGTTTCTCTTGAAGTTATTTATCTACCATTGGATATGGAGAATAGTGAGGAATAAAAATGAAGGAAAGGGGAAGGAGGAGAGTGAGTTGGGCTTCTGCCAGAGGAGGAGGATGCTATTTGGCTGAACAAAATCACCTCCACATAAATGCTGACAGACAGTGGGGAAATAATGCGCTGGTATGGGGTGGGGGAAATAGCATATGTACGTTTTATAGGTATTTCTATATGAACAATCCCCTAAGCTCTGATTAAAGGCTGTCTGCCATTGTGGTGTTAATGCCTGGGAGGAAGGCACCTGATGCAACCAGACCTTCTACCCACGAGAGCATTCACTGCCATTTTGCCAACTTTAGAATGGTAATAGCTCTCACTGATCCCTCCTCGACAGAAAGGAACTGCTCCAAATGCTCACAGCTTGGGCCATTGCATTTTGAAGTCTCCTTGCAGTCTTGCTCTTCACTTCAGGAGGGGAGCCAAGTCCTACACAGACATCTGGAGACACTATAGGAAACAAAAATCCCAACCACCTACGCTTAAATGTATGCAGGTTCCTTTACAACAGAATAGAATAAAATAGTTTTGACGCAAGGAAAAGGAAAGCTTTGCTATTAAATTACATCAACACTGCTTTTGATTGTGCTGGGACTCCCCTATCAACAGACCAGCTTCCTTGCTCACTTATCCCTTCCTGCTTCACAGAATTCCCCCACTCACTCTCTCTTCCAAAACAGCCTCATTTAGCTTTTTCAACCTTAAGGGAAAATGTTGCTGAAAATAAAACAGCTCTGACATTATTCCAAGATCTTAAGCCCTTGCTTTCCCCAACAGCCTGAGCCGCTGCTCCACCCAAAGGAGAGCATTCAAACACGCCCACAAGTCTAGGCAGATTCGTTTGCATGATGTGCGGTTTGCAGATGCGCTGATTTATTTGTGATTCCCAAAGCCCAGGAAACAGTCCTCTAATGAGGCAGCAGGACACAAGCTCTTCACGGAGACTCTTTCACAATGCTATGCTTACCCATTGCAAGCTTGCTGGTCATACTGAAATTTTTCCAATATCCAGCTAAAGATGAGCATGGCTCCAAATAGAGCATCAAGTAAGGAAGCAGCCGCAATGTTTCCAGGAACACACGTAGAGCAGGAAGGATCAAGAATCCTAGTGCTTTCCACTGCTTGTTCAGCATCCTTCTCATCTTGCTTGTAGTTACACTTTCTGACAGCCGCAGTTTTCAGTAGAAGTAGTGTGACATAGGGCTTGATACAACATAGACCTGGGATTTGCTAATGCATTGAACCACTTGGAGAAGTGAGCGGCAGAAATCCTTTCGGAGCACAGGCAGCTCCAGCTCTCTCCTTATGGCAAAATGAAGGACAGTGAAGGAGACTGGATGAAAAGGAAAAGGATTCCAAGGAAACAAATAGCAATAACTGAAAGTCACGCGAGTTGTCTGCTGCTTCCAACTGAAGGAAGATGGAAGAGCATTCCTGCTCCAAGCACTTTCCCAAGAGCCATCAAGTTGCTACAAAAAAGAACAAGAGTCCATATACGCCTATGAAAATGGTCCAGCAACAACTGATTGCTAGACAGACAAGATGTGCACCTTCCTGGATAAAATAAACACATTCAAAATAGGCATTGCCCATCTTCGCGTCATCACTTGGAAAGCAAAAGTCATGCCAAATCTCTAGGTAAAGTTGGATGCGGCAGGTGTTAAATTGTTCATTCCAGAATTCACTACATGACAAATCCCAGCAATTTGGAATATTGAACCTGTACAGACATTGCTCACGCAGGAGGCAAAAGATGTATTGCACACCAGCAGATGGGTGGCTGAACTTACCTTTTGTTTTAGCCTTTCACGTGACTTGACTACTTGGTATTCTCAGGAGCGAACGACTCCTCATCCTCCCACGAAACACATACATAAACCAAATAAAAACCCCTTGCTGAACACACAAGTTGCAAGCTTCTCTAGCTTTTCACTCCAGGTGAGGGTGCTTCTTCTGTGCCTGCATAGCCCCCACCACAAAGGGTACTGACCCTAATTAGGCCTGAACGTGGCTGTTTGCTGACAAACTGTCAGAGGACAGCTTCAGAAGAGTGAACTGCCCGTTCATCCCAAAGTGCTCGGCAGGATGCTGCCCTGTGTGACAGAAGTGACACTCAGCCCAACACACTGGCTGACCTCAGGGAGGCTTCCACAGCACCAAGGTCTGCAGATAGCGCTTCTGCCACAGCCAACCCCTAGAGCAAGCTCATCTAGAACAGCACCTGGGTCCCACATTGGGTTCCATTGCCTCTACCAAACACCTAGAGCCTGCTCCTCTGACAAAATACATCCCCAATTCCTTGCAGCACTGCAAAGCACTTGGTATGTCATGGTACTAAAATTAAAGCATATAAGAATCAGTGCACCCTGCCTGGAGAGTATTTGGGTTGAGAAGCAACAAAGAAGTTCTCCATTACTAATAAGAAAAATAATTAAAACCCTTGACAAGGCCTGACAGCTCCCCAACATAGGGCAAAGCGCTGCAGGAACAACTGTCCCCATGGGAACTGGCAAGTACAGAACACAGGAAAATGAGAACTGTTTGAATTAACAGGGAACATTTGCTCTAAATAAAAGCTATTTTGAGGAATTAAAGCAAACAAATGTCAGCTCCATGCAGCGGCGTGTTGGGATGTGATGTGCTGTAATGTGTTGTGACACTTCATAAATTAAAGCTTTTTCTTCTCCCCTGGGGGAAGAGAATTCAAGTGCAGCCAAACACTTGAACTTGGAAGGTCCGCAGGCTTGACACTTACCAGCCTGTGACTCCATTGATCCCCTGAGCCGAGACACCTCAGTGCCTGCCCTGTGGGCTGCTCTGTCCTCCAGGATGCTGCCATGCAAGGAGCTTGGAGTTTGCACAGACAGCGCTGCCATTGCCTCACCTTGGCTGCCAAGCTCCAGGTAACACTCATCAATCCACAAGGTGAAATCAACAGATGTCACAGCCACAACTCTTAGCTGGGATTACACTTATTTTATATCCTACTTATCCAGCCAAATACACAGCACTAATTCAAGCTTTTTACTGTGTATGAAGCCACTAGCCTCACAAGACTAACTGGTGTATGAAAGCCAAAACCACCCACTTAAAACACCATCCTGCTTCAGCTGGCATGATTCAGCGATGACAGTGTGGGCTCAAGTAGAATCAAATAATAGTTTGGATGGAGGGGACCTACAAAGGTCATCTAAGTCCAACTCCCCTGCAATGAGCTTGGACATCTTCAATCAGATCAGGTTGCTTGGAACCACATCCAGCCTGGCCTTGAATGTCTCCAGGGATGGGGCATCCACCACCTCCCTGTGCAACCTGTGCCATGGTTTTACCACCCTCATTGTAAAGAATTTTCCCTCCCATCCAGCCTGAATCTCCCCTCTTTCAGTTTAAAATCATCACCCCTCATCCTGTCACAACAGGCCCTGCTAAAAAGTCTCTCCCCATGTTTCTTATAGGCCTCTTTTAATAACTGAAAGGCTGCAATAAGGTCTCCTCAAAGACTCCTCCAGGCTGAACAACCACAACTCTCTCAGCCTTTCCACATAGTAGAGGTGCCCATCATGCTGCTGGCACCCCTGCAGCCACAGTGTAGCTCCGACTGCAGCGCCATGCAGAAGCAACCTAAGCCCAACCAACACAGCAATGACCTCTTACACCTCCTCCTTCCCCTCATAAATTCCAGCCTGTGCAGAGCAATGCCGTATGAAATCCCAGCGTAAGTCCTGACAGGAGCACAGCCACGTCACTGATGGGAGCGTGCTTAAGCTCATCAGTCCCGTGTCCCACCCACACTATGACACTGTAGCCCAACCACTTCCAGTTTTGGAGCAAACCCACCCACAGCCACCTTGCAAGTTTGCATATGATGAGGTGCCCTTTGAAATATTCATGAGAGTCTTACTCTATGGACCACCTCTGATGCAAAGGAAAAGCCCAGACCTGCAGAGCTCCAGAACATCATCTCTACTTCTGTAGTTACGATCACTGGGATGATGAGAAAAAGCTATCAGAGCTCTTTCTTATGCTAGTGAAGTGTTCTGTTAGCTTAGGACCCAGTACTCTGGGTTAACTCAACAACAACACTGCCTAAGCTTGGCAGCAGCCAGACTATCCTTTTTAGCTGGAACTTTGCAACTACCCATGCAGACAGGTTCATCCAAGAAAAATAGCTGCTTAAACCTCAAGCCTTTGATCTATTGTCTAAACTCTTGAGGAATAGGGGACATTTTGCTCCCACTTGCAAGCTCAGACCACTACAAGGCTCAGACAGATGCACTCTCAGAGTCCTCAAGGGAGCACTGTAAAGTTTTAATGGTGGTGGCAGCTGCTCTTTATAAGCTGAAGGCAACAACACTTCATTTTTTAAATGGAGGCAGATTCTGATTTATAAATATGAAAATTGAATGTATGCA
The DNA here is from genome assembly GCA_009867235.2 of Psittacus erithacus. Taxonomy (NCBI): domain Eukaryota; kingdom Metazoa; phylum Chordata; class Aves; order Psittaciformes; family Psittacidae; genus Psittacus; species Psittacus erithacus. The sequence goes on along the minus strand of WYDI02028100.1, from coordinate 8,826 downwards.
AAAGCACAACCCTGCTTCTCTTTGCGCATACACAATTCACACAACTGAACTGATCAGTCACCAAACTGAGTTGAAAGTCATTATGCTGAAGAAAGACCTTGCTTGCCTAACCTCCATCCAGAATGAATCTAAACCTCTGCTTTCCAACCCTCTGAATATGAATAGGGACAGCATGAATACGCTGACAGGTCTTTTATTATAGCTAGACGGTGTAGCAATAATTAAAACCCAAATCTTGTCTGTATGAGGCTATGACATTTTCCTGAATGAGTACTTTGACTTTGTCTTTTTGCAAGATTAAGTTGTCAAAATGATATTTTTTAAGTCAGTCAGAGAGCACAACACCTGGGACTGCCAAGGAAAGGAAGCTTAAAAAGCCTACAAAAGGGACGGAAGACTAGTGAAGTTCTCCAACCTTCCCTCTACTAGTCTGTGCAGGGAACTGTGAGAAAAACACACAGCACAGCACTGCAGCCAAGATGTAATACACAGAGATGGGGAATTTCCAATTCATGGTTTCTTCAGCAACAACTCACTTCTACAAAGCCAGCATCCATGTTTACTGGAGATAACAGCCAGGGATCAGCTTAGCACTGGCATTTTGGCCAGGCCACTGTAGGAGCCCTAATACTTGTAGGTTTAGCACTTCAATTAGCAGGTGAAATATAACCTTCCACCTACTTCATCTTAACTAATTTCTCAGTTGATCTTTTGAGCTCTGCAAAGTGCACATTTCTCACTGAGCACCACAGGTAGCACAAATAAGTGTGTGAAGTCAAAGGGATATGAATTATTAAAAGCCCGAACAACTGAGGTGAACAGAGGAAAAACAGAGGGAAGAAAAGCTCTTTTTTAACTAAGGAATGACAACATGGTTATTTTAAAGTATACAGAAAGGTCTTTTCAAGGTTGAAACAAATGGTGAAAGAGAAGCCCAGAGAGTGAGGCATATGGGAGACTTCAGATACGGAGTAAGACCCCAAGAGCACATGGAGATCACAATGAGTCATAGCATTGGGACGGGGCTCATCCCCTGTGTCCAGAGGAAGAAGATTTTCCTATGAGCTTCACAACTTTGCTGCTGTCTGGTCACAAAAGGGAGAATGCAAAAATAAAGCTAAAGTCCTACTATTTCCATTCCAAGTGTGAACATTAAGCACGAGCCACACAGACTTGTGTCTCAGTGCTTTAAAGTCGCTGCTACGCAAACCTAATTTTAAATGAACTTAGCCCCATCATGCTTGGGAGCTATTTTCGCATGTGTCACCCTAGAAGACTTCACAGCTTTGTCTATAAATGGCTTTCAACTTATTTCTACCTGATAATAACTTTTTTTTAGGCATAGTATCTTACTCATCGATTTAGAAATGGTAATACCCTAATGCTCAGTTGTAGTGCTGTAGGTCTAGGCTGTACCTCAGGGCCACTCCTTGGACATTATGAGCATGTTCACCAGATCATTCTGCTCTGGCCTAGGAAGTCATAAAGGAAGGATCTGCCACGTTCCTACAGATCCCATCACCTACATCTCACTTGCAAACCACCACCTCATACTGCCTCTGGATGCATTACTTTTTAAGATAATCGCTGTTTATCCCATGTTAACGTCAGCTCCCCCTTTTGTCAGGCTCCTGAGGGCTTCCAGGCAGCTGCTTAATGCCTTCCTTCTCCAGGGATTTATATTTTCCCATATGCTGCTGAGCTGCAAGTTGAACGGCTGTGTAGCACCTCACATGCCTGGCAGAGGAAAGAAACGTGATGGAAACTTGAATTATTGGCTCTCAGTCTTTAGGATGTATAATAGTTTTTCCTCATTTTCAGAATACTTTCTTTCCCTCCTCCTCTTTTATAACATTTGTCCTGCTCATTCTTCTTAGAAGCAAGGAGCAGCATAAAAATACTGTTGCCCTAGTCAAGAGAGAAGGGAAGACAACCTATATTAGGTCAAGCAAATTGCAGCAGTGGGCAGCCCGGCTGGGGTCCTTATCATGGAAGAGCAGTTGTGTGCTGCAGACAGCTTACCTGGGATTGCAGAGTGCCCCTGCTAGGCTCCCATCAAGGCACAGAGGACAAAAAAACCTCTCTAATAAGCTCCATTTTCCTGAATTGTTGAGAAGGAGGAGATAGAAAATCATTCCTGTAACACTTCTGGAAAACTTGAAGAGGTTATTGCTATGGAAACTGCTCCAGCAAGGCAGGGGCAGAAAAAGGGAGCAGCATGGAACTGGGATTCTTAACACCTGAAATTAAACCTCCAGCAATGCAATCTGTTTTGGATAACACCAACAATTTGCCCTCGGTTTTATATCAACAAAACCACAGGTAAGGAAGAATGAAATGAAAACCTGAGACTGCTGGGAGAGTGCTGGCTGGAGAACCATACTGAAATAAAGTGATGCACACCAGTATATATGGCAGTAGAGAAAATCTGGTACAGAACAGGACCAGGTGGGTTTTCCTCCAACTAAGCTGATGTTAAATTTATGGTGGAGCTTGTCTAAAATAAGCAGGAAAACAACAGAGTTTCTTTTCAGCAGCCTTTGAGGGTAAAATAAAGCCAGGCTGGAGGAAGCCTTTAGCAGAAGAATGGAACTGAGGAGTCCTCACTACACCACACCAATGGCTGTGCCGCAGGAAGAAAAACCCCTACTGAAAGAGGGACCGAAAATCAAGTAGTTCAGCAAGGAAAGAAAAATCAGTTAAAGAATCAGATGTCAAACAGAAAGCTCTTTGAAAGAGACTTTCCCCTGCAAATAAACTGTGAGCCCACATCAATGGCTCTGCGTCACTTTTAATATTAGATATGAAATCTCTTCCTTTGAGCACACACCCATGTGTGCACACTTACGTAGTTTTCTCCATACAAAGAGTGTGGCCCCAAGTGTACAGCACTTTGTCAGATGTTCAAACAGCATTAGCAGGGGTTTGGTATGTGTTTAAGTGTTCTCCTGAATGGAGGCTTGTGCCTGTGCAAACACATCCATAGCAAACTTGAGGTCTTACATGAAAAGACTGAGTCTTTTCTGGTGCTAATATGTCATTTTGGTAAGCTAAAGGTTTTTAGATGAACTAATGGGTGATAGATTACCAAGAACTGGGAGGGGAGTGGTGAACTGTACCACTATAACACTTCTGAGGTCTTCTGATAAATAAACCTATGATAAATAAATGATCTTCTGATAAATAAAAGCCAGGCTGCCGGGATAGAATTTAACAATGTCCCTTTAAACCTGGCTTGTTTCCTCCTTGGCTGCACTAACATCTGTAATCCCCAAATTCCTGTCACTATTCCCACCAGCTGGTGAAACTGAAAGGGATCCAGCAGAGGACGCCTGATCCCGGCCAGCACAATGAAAAATAGCACACCATTGGGCACGCCGCAGCTCCACCCCAACCTGGAACAGTGCAGTGCACTTGCAGATTTAAACAAATAGGAGCCATTTCAGAGACACAACTGCGAGGCAATGCTCACATCAATTGTTTGCCTTCCCTGACCAGAGAAATCCTGCAAAGATGAAAGTAAAGGTCTCCTTAGGAAGACACAGGTGATGAAAACTACTCTGGGCTGCTCAGAGTTAACCCCGTTTCATTCGAGTGTCTAAGCTTCTGCTGGAGGGGGATTTTACAAATAAACTTGCAGGCTTTGCAGATCAATTTTCCACTTGGTTTTATCCCTCTGTTCTCGCAAACACACCCACTGCCTCTCGGTTTCTTTTGCAGACACATTTGAAAGTTTCAGTGCCATTTTTGAAACAATACAGGCCCCTCCATTCCCCTTTTTTTCCCAGTACTTAAAACCACAGATGGAGCTTTGGTGACATTTGTATTTCCATCAAGAGTATTTAGGAATAAACAGCTATGAAAAACCTTACCCTAGGGCTCCAGCACTGCAGAGCAGCACAGACCTTCACTGTCTGAATACTCAGCAAGCATTTAAATGATAATATTATATTAGAGTAGTGGCTGTAGCTGTGTAAATAGTTGTGCATTGTCCCTGCTCATTGATTTATTTTCATACATGCACACGTAACGCGTCTGAAAAACCGCTTACAAAAACTCAAACCCCAGACAGCGATAATCTAATAAACTCTGAAGTGAATCAATAGACTACTTAACAGCAGAGAGATAAACTGCATTTAATAAGGGTTAGAAGGGATGATGAGAAGGCTGTGCAAGGCTCAGCCAGCAATACCACAAGCAGAGAGCAAGAGAAACGGAGCCTAGATTGGACGGAGAAGGAGACCAGGGAGCAGAGCACTTGTACAAAATGCCAGGCTCTTTCTTACTCTCAGTCTCACAGATATTACATTTCCCCAGCCTAAACAACTCCAACCACACCACTTGGACAGGATAAACTTTCAGGGCTAATGCCCACACTCAAGGCCCATTATCTACGGTTGCAGTATCAGGGCACTCTTGCCCTACAGTGAGGGTATGCAAAACACAGATGCTTTAACCAAGCTTTCTGAAAACTCTTAGATACAGCACAATCTATTTTAAGAATAAACTTTGTGAATGCAACACCCCACAGTGTAGCTCATCCTTTTCTTTCAAACCTTAGCAGAAGGAAGAAGGGGGAGATGTCTTACCTGTATTAAGGCAAATGAGTCTCTCCACTGTCTCAGCAACCTACTGCAGGAGTTCCTATGAGCTCAGACTGGTGAAAGTTCAGTGAAATAAAGTATCTTCTTGTGTCTTAAAACCTTCTGGGGATTTCCTGGGACTGTAAAGGAAGTATCACGTGGCACCAAGCACATTAAAATGCTAGATCAACTCTCTTCAGTAAAGGAGTTTTCTGACGTTCTAGTCAACCTTAACACAGCAAAGTATTAAATAACCTCCAGTACCCAAGGAAGATCCTGTCTGACTACACGGATACACTGCTCAATGCTGCATTTCTACTGAATCATGAAGTTGTGGTTCCCTCCTTTACCTTTTATCTCTCCCTTTCAAATAACCTTTTCTATTTATTTATTCTCTTTCCAGGGATCATTCTAGTCTGCTCATCAAAGAAGCTGATGAATGCCATCACCACTGACACAATCATGCTATTGAAACTGCATGTACCTCATAGCAATGTGATGATGAGCTGGCAAGGAGAACTAACTACCACGCCAGGCAGCACAGTCTCTCTGGTCTCACACAAAGCTTTCTCCTCTATCTTCAAGTCACACTTCCTATTGCAATTGTAGCTGGTTAATGAGCAGATGGCACAGACACTTACATCCATGGAGGAGCCACAGACCATACTGGCTTTCACCAGAGAATATACTGCATAGGCTATGTCCAAGTACAAAAAAAAGAGGGAGAGAGGGAGAAAACAAAGTTTCAGGTGAGATCCTCTGGTTTTATATCAATGAAAACCAATTTGAAGTAACTTTTGTTTTGTGCAGAGAGAAAAATAACACACACAAACCGGCATGGATATGCACTCATGCTTTCCCCAGCTGTCTCAATAGGCAATCTGGAGTCCCGCTACTTCTTTTCTCACTGGGTCACATCTAAAGCATGCTGCCAAAAAATGCAAGAAAAGATTCATCTGTCCTGGGGATAACCAGATTAAAATCTCTAAAACCAGCACTATCATCAGCTCCTTTCCTTAACAGAGCATTAAACCTAAGATGAACAGTATCATTTTATTGCTGAAAGGGCTTCCCTTCCCTTGTTTCCATTCTCCTCTCCTTTCTTTTGGGCAAGAGCACAGTTGGTGGGAGAACAGAAAAGTGTTTTATTAGATTTACAGCCCTATTGCTTTTCAGTACTCTAAAACTGAAGTTAATGTCATGTATACTGAACTGAAACTGAACATCAGGGTTGCTTCAAAGCAATGCAGGACCACGCATCTTGTCTCAGGGAGGTGGTGGCACATACCTGTCTTGAGAAAGTACATACCTGTCTCGAGAAAGTAAAGCAAAGAGGCTATCCTAACTGTTGTGCATGGACTGAAAAAGGGAAAAGAAAAAACCAGGCCCAGGTACACAGCCTTTTGGCATAGTAAAAGATGTTTAGTGTAGTGAATCAGTGTAAAGAGCAGCTCCGTTTTACGCAGGTAATTACAGCATCTGAGAGCTAAGATAAGCCTATTGCACACTGAATCTCTCCTGTATCCCAACACAGCCAGATAGGAGAAGAAAAAAATCAGAGACAGGAGGGACATTGTGTAGCATGTCCAGTCAGCAAATCCACAGAAAGGAGATAAAACTGCTCAGTTAATACAAAGCAATGCAAGGAGGTGTGCTGACATGCTACAAAGCAGACTTCTTCAGCCTGGTGGTGATGATTGCACCAGCTGAGCACAAAGACCCTTCCTAAAAGTTAGCATGTAGTCTGGCTGCAAGAAATAGCCACAGAGCATTTAATAAGGTGCCCACCAAGCCTCTTTAAGCCATGGAAAACTAAGCAACAAGGATACTTATGACTCCAGTCAGCAGAGGCTAATAAGCAGCACACCTGAATGAGAAGCAAAGGAACTGGTAAGCAAAGAAGAGGAGAGGCAGAGGATGCCCAGTTGAAAGAAGAAATGCATATGAGATGTTACATAGAAAAGAATTAGGGAAGGGGATTGAAAATGACTGGCAAGTAATGATAAAAACAAAAGCACAGGGACAAGTTAATCACTTGCCACTGGAGCAATCTTCACCCTCCCAAATTCAGCGAAAGCAGAGAAAAGATAAGGCAATGAAGTATATTTCTCTTTCACCAGCTGCTAAGGATTTTAAAGCTACAATCTAGAAAACAAGAGAATTAATTGAGCTCGAATTATTTTTGTCTGTGGGCTGAAATGAAACATTACCTCAACTCCAAATGCTTAAAAAACCCCAGGTTCATTAGTTCCATGTGTTTTCTCCATAGGACTGTCTTCATTCCAACTGAATTCCTTCAATAAAACTAATTACATTTATAATTTGATTAATGAAGACATGTATTTTGCTAACACAACCATATAGGAAAAGCCTGGATCCAGCCTGGTTTCTCTCTTGCTGCTTATGTTATTTCCCTTGAAAACAGGGAAGGTTTTCAAAGCCATTCACGGTGAAGAAGAGCAAGGGCAGGTCAGGAGAGCCCCGGAGTCAGTCAGAGCCACTTGTCCATGGATTTTGCTTCAGGTTCCTCTGGTAGCACTGAAATTCCAGTTCAGTTTATTTCCTCACCTCAAACTAAGCTGAAAGCATGAAGAGCTGTTGTGAAGGAACTGATGGTCATCTGTGGTTGCTACCTATTTATTATACTCATAATTTTCAGTTCATAAGCATATTCACAGCTCGCCCTGAATGAAGTTAATCTGGCTTTCCAAGGCTTTCCTCAGTTCAAAAGCACTGAATGAGCAAACGCCCCATGATATATTTTGGGGCAGCACTGAGGGCATTTAGATTTGCTGCAGAAAAAAAGGCAAAAAACAATGAAATGATACACTTATTTTTGCTTAAAAACTTACTTATTGGCCCTGAAGGTCACTGCCAGTTTATAAGAAGGATCTGTTTTCTAGCTAATATAGACCAAGATGAAGCAATGAAATGCAGGAGAGAAGCTCTTCTGTACAGTGAGTTGTATCAATTAGCTTAGTTGATAGCAAATACAAACCCATTTGATCATACATCATTCAAGGGGACTTTTACTTCATAAAAATGCAAAGTATGTTTTTGGAAGGATTTACAGCTCCTTTCTATTCACTCATCAGCCATTTACTGGCCTTCACAAAGCAGAAAGCTCCCTGATGTCCCAAGAGGGCACAACACACTTGAAAGAAGGCAAGACCATCACTGCTCATTTCCAGCCCTGCTATGCGCCTTATCACTTACTTCCAGCTGCAATCCAACATCTTTACAAGTTAAGAGGAAGAAGTTCTCTCTCTGTGATCTTATGTACATTTTATCCTCTTGAACATAATCATTATCCTCATAATAAGTAATTGCCAGGACATGGTTCCTCAGTTCCTGCCAGACTGGTTACCTGACAGCTGACTGGTGAATCAGGAGACTTTCCCTGATATTCTTCATTCCCTGACTGAATTACAACTGTGTCATGCCCATGGATGACACGATTCAGAGCAGAACTAAGGAGCCTGAAACAAGCTCAGTTTATAATCTCTTGGGGTTGAAGCAGGTGCACATGCGCATAGAAGGCAGATGCTCACAGGACAATTTTAGCAGACGAACATGCACTTCATCCATCCAGGGTATTAGCAAGTGGAAAACTAGTTCCTTGGATTAGGGTAAGTTTTCTTACCCAACGCATACCACATTGAGTCCATGCTGGTTGCAAAATGCAGTTTCAGGAAGTGACTGATGCTCCCTTTCTGAACATTCCTAGAGCCTCTGGCTGTGGTATCACTGATGGGTAAAGCTGCCATAAGCTGATACTGCTGCTGAAAGCAGTCCTACACTCCTCATCCCAGCCTCTCCTTATCACCCCTGGGATGCACCAGCCAAAAACCCCAAGTCAGTTCCCCAATCCAATCTACCATAGAACCACAGACTGGTTTGTGTTGGAAGGGACCTTAAAGCTCATGCAGTTCCAACCCCCTGCCATGGCCAGGAGCACCTCACACTACAGCAGGTTGCTGCAAGCCCCGTACAAACTGGTCTTGAACACTGCCAGAGATGGAGCATTCGCAGCTTCCCTGGGCAACCCACTCCAGTGCCTCACCACACTTACCGTAAAGAACTTCTTCCTTATATCCAATCTAAACCGCTTAAGTTTGAACCCATTACCCCTTGTCCTACCACTACAGTCCCTAATAAAGAGTGCATCCCCAGCATCCTTATAGGCCCCCTTCAGATACTGGAAGGCTGCTATGAGGTCTCCACGCAGCTTCTCTTCTCCAGG
>WYDI02028099.1:0-12957 GCA_009867235.2 Psittacus erithacus | reverse complement strand
TCAAGGCCAGGTTGGACCCAGGGGCTTGGAGCAAGCTGCTCCAGTGGAAGGTGTCCCTGCCCGTGGCAGGGGTTGGAACTGGATGAGATTTAAGCTTCCTTCCAACCCAAACCATTCCATGATTCTATGATTCTGAGGCTGGGGCTGAACCCTGCTGCTCAGCCCCCGAGGAAGGGATGCTGTTGCGGGGGGGGTGCATATGCTGCAGTGCGGCCCTGTCCAGCGCCAGTCGGGGCAGGCGGTTGCGTTGTCTCGCTGGCCAGGACAGCCAGTACCTGCCAGCTGCAGCAGGACAGACAGTGCTTCAACTGGCACAGCCTGCGAGCGCCGAGCTCGCCTGCCAGGAGCCCGAGCAGGGTGGCCTGGATCAGCACTCGGTGTCGTTTGGCTGTGTTGCTTCAGGTCCCCGGCGATGGCTGGACTCAGCCCAAGGCTCCAGTGCGGGGCTTTGCAGGTCCCTGGTGTCAGCCTGCCTGTCACCTCCTGCCCTGGGTGAGGCTGCCTGGAGGCACCGTGTGCCTGTAGAGGCAGCAGAGGAGCTGCTGCTGAGCCGCTGGCATCTTTTGGTTCTTTTTCAAGCTAATTAAACATACCCTTGACAGGTTTATATCCTCATCCATCACGACGCTCCTGCTGCGGGTGCTGAGTCCCTGCATGCAGCCACTGCTGTGTCACATCTGTGGCCAGGAGAAACCAAGGGGCTGGGGTTTGCTTCCTTCCCCCATTACTCCATTTAAAGCCACCCTGTGCAGCTCTGTGGTTGCTGTGGGGAGGTGGAGCCGAGGAGGTCGCAGGGGCCTCCTGTGGCCGATGTCCCCTCTCTGTAGTCCCGTGGCTCTCACGGGAGGAGCCCGGCGCTGCCTGGGACCGGCCGTGGGGCTGCCTCTGTCTGGGTTCAGGCTGCCTCTGTGCTCCCTGCTGGAGAAACTCGGTGTTTCTGTCAGTCCAGGGTGTGGGTCGAGGAACCCCTGGCAAAAGTTACCTCCCAGGCAGGGGAAAGGGGATGGGTTTGTGTTGGACTGGCCGGTTTCCTCTCCTTTACCTCCTGCCTTTAGTCAGCTGCTGTGAGACAGTGAAAAAATTTTCCCAGTGGACAGTGGTTCCAGGCCAAAGCAGCCTGACCTCTGTGAGCCACCGGGGCCATGTGGACCCTTCTGATGCTTGGCTCGATTGGTGGAAAATGGGCTTCAAGCTGCTGTTACCCTGCGGATGCCCCGTGTCCTTTGTCTCAGGGTTGTGCCCGCGGAGCTTTGCTGGGATGGGTAACCTGCTATTTTTAAAAATGCTGCATGCCTGAGCAGAGTGAGGGCATTTCCAGGACCATGGCTCCCTGCTCGGGAAGCGCAGCTCCCATCGCGCTCCTCCATTGCGCTCCAGTGCCTAAAATCACCCTGGGGCCAAAGAAAACACAACGAAATCTCGGCAAAAGGCTTAAGAGAATCCAAAAATGGACACGGCACGTGTTGGGAGCGTGTCCAAATACCTTTAGCAGGGGGAGCGCCAGGTTAAAGGCCTTTTGGGAACGGGCTGAGGAGACAACACAAACCCTTGATCCTGGGGAGTAAAGTGATAAGAGAGCGGTGGGGGTTGAAGCTGATTTTTAACAGGCACTGACAGGCTGTGTCCTGCTGTCCAGCTGGGATTAGGCGCTTGGAAGCAGCTACAGCTGGAGAAGCTGCTGCTTGGGGCAGGGTGAGAGTGACCCTGGTCGGGGTCCTGCTCTCATGGTACCGCTTGGGGCAGGGTGAGAGTGACCCTGGTCGGGGTCCTGCTCTCATGGTACCCCTCAGGGCAGCCCCAGCAGCAGCTCATGGCGCTGGCCGGGGCTCCCCCTGCTCCCACAACAGCTTCTCCATGAGCTAATGCTTTGGTCAGTGTCCCAGGATAGGTGGTGGCTGGTGCTAAGAACGATGCCCAGGGCAGAGCCCCTCCCCGGCCCCCGGCAACCTGAGCCGCGGATCTGCACTGGTGGTTGTGTCATTGTGTTGTTTGTTCCTCATTGTTTCCGTTTGTCTTTTAAAGAAACCACTGCTGGTGATGTTTGTGTAGCTGCAAATCACCCATCCCCATCCCCACGGCCCGCCTGTGTTTATATCCCACCTGGGAAGGGAGGTTGCATCAGCACATTTTGTAAAGTGTTGAGCAAAACAGCCCTTGCTGCAGGAAATGGTTTTTCCTCACAGCAGATTGCTTCACCACCAGCTCCTTCCCAGCAACGGTGGCTCCTGGAGCGGGTGCCGGGGGCTCGCTCTGAGCCAGGGAGCAGCAGCCGGGATGCTTCCCACTGGGCTCCAGCCCCTCTGCTGGGTGCCCGGGGATGGCTGGGACACGGTGCCAGCCATTCCTGCTGGGATCTCTGCTTCCCAGGCCACTGGTGGGAGTGCCATTGGTTAGCGCCCGTTTTCTGTGGCCAGCACCACTGCGGCTGAACCCACAGTCTCAGCCCTAATGCCACCCTTGCACTGGGGCAGGGCGCTCCAGCTGCTCCCAGGGCTCCAGGGAGCCTGTGGCCAGGACACTTACACCCTCACGAGGTCCCTTCGGCCAAGGCAGCTCAGTGGCCCCGGCTCTGCCACAGGGGGCTCCTGCCTGTGCAGGGGCCACACTGCCCCAGCTGTGTCCCATGGCCTTCTGGGCAGTTGGGGCCCGTGTCCCACACACACACTGGGGTGATGCTGAGCTGTGCCCTACGCTGCCTGCCCTGTGTGCCTCATCCCAGCTCAGAGCCGTGCCTGCTGTTCCCACAGGGCTCAGGACCGTCGATGGCCTTTCCAGGATGTGTGGAGCTGCTGAATGTGAACAGCCACGGCTGCGGCCCCTCCTCGCCAGCCAGAAGTGCCGCTGCTGCCGCTGGTTGTTTTCTTTCCCCTTCTGGAGGGATCCTGTGGCTTCCTTCCCAGACCCAGAGACCTCGGAGCCATGGTCCAAGGCTGCTGGCTTCCACCCTCTGCAGTGCTGCTGATTCATCACTGCTGGTTAGTTAGAAAAAGGGTAATCAGCAGATTACTGAAATATAAGTTAAAATAAACAAGGTGGGCAGGAGAAATGCATGTGTAGCAGTGTCCCAGAGGCCTGAGCTGTGCATTGGACCAGGCTGTTCCCATCTTCTGCCCGTTGTCTGCATGGAGTGGGGCAGCTCAGCACCCAGTGCTGCCACGGTGGCTCCCGTTGGTGCCAGTCCTGCGGCCCTGCCCATGGCTGGTCCCTCCAAGGCTCCCGGCTGCTGGCCAGGCTGTTTGCCATTCCCCGGCTGCCTGGGTTTTGTCCATATGCCTGTGTTGACAACTGAGCTGCTCTGAATTAATTTGGCAGAGGATGATTCGAACAGTTGTCAAATGTTTTACTGAAATCCGAGTGTTTTATCCACCGCTCTTCCTTCTGCTGCTCGGAGTTTACAATTAAATGTAACCAGTTTTGCCCATATTTCACCATCTACAAACCCCCGCTTCTTAGTCCTGAGCTGCCGGGTTGGTGGCAGCCAGCAGATCCCTGGTGCCGCACTGTCCCCTCCGCATGCCAGGCAGGTTTCCCGTCATTGTCACAATTGCTGCTCTTCCCGATTTAGCAGGCAGCTGCTGTGCCCGTCTCACTGCCGAGGAACAAAGCACTGCCCACCTCTGCTGTGCCTTGCTGTGCTATGCCATGTGCCGAGCTGTGCCGGTGCAGGGACACAGGCGATGGCCTCTGTGGGCTGGGTCCGAGGAGCGCCTCAGGAGGTGGCCTCAGGTGGCTGAGGGGATGGCAGTGGCAGGGCTGCCCTTGAACATCCCTTCCCAAAGCCACCAAAGCAGGTGACCAAGTCTCAGCGCTGCCCCTTGCAGCCCCGGGCCCTGTGCACCCACTGCGCTGCTCTCCTGGCAGGTGGGAAGGTTTGGTTGGTAGAGCAAAAGTTGGTCAAGGGCCAGGTAAAAGCTGAGCAGGGGCAAGGTTTGAGGAGTGGGGATGAGTTTACAACAAAGCAAATCATGAAACAAAACATGAGCCCTGCGGCATTTAGAGCTCTTGCACATGTTTTGTATTGTCCTGGTGCTGCGGGGGGCTGCCAGGCTCCTCACGCTGCTCCGGTGGGATGCTCTGGGCTGTTTTCCCTGCAGTGTCAAATGTCTCTGACTCGTTTCTTCAAACCCTCCCTGGATTTCCCACCTTGAAAGCTTCCCAGCACACAGGAACTGGTTTCCTCTCCATCCCATGGCACCAATGAGCACAGGGGCTGGGCCATGTGGCAAGGGCTCAGAAGGTGCTGGGTCCCCTCCAGCATCGGCAGGGCTGTGTCCAGTACGGAGGCCACCCATGTGCCCCGGCACGGGCTCTGCCACTGCCTGCTCCTGGCCCTGATGCCTGGAAGAGCAGAGCATGGGGTGGGAGATCCCCGATCCATATTCCTGAGGGGCAGGTGTTGGGTTCCTGAGAGGTGCAGGAGCCAGGGAAGGTGTGGAGCAGGAATGTCCCAGCCCGATGCGGGGAGGTGACTGTGCCACCCACCCACCTGGGTGCCTGGAGCCGGGTTGATGACTGGGGGGGGATCTGTCATGCTCAGCTTGGTGCTGGGATTGGTGCTGCCAAGGGATGAAGCTGCTGCACTGGTTTCAGTGCCTGCAGGCAGAGGTGATCCACCGGCTGACACCCGCTGCGTCACCCTCCCCCAGACAAGAGCATGCAGCAGGGCTGGGGGCAGGACACTGAGGCAGGGGATGGCAGGGACAGGCAGGGGCACTTGCAGTGTGTGATGCAGGCCAGGGAGCACGCAGGGCTGAGCATGGCGGGGCTGGAGCACTGCAGGACCACGGCATGTTCTGTGGTTTGCCAAGCAGGGTCCTGGACGCAGCTGGAGGAGGCAATCTTGACCCATGCAGGGCAGGCAGCAGACACGGGAGCATGTGCAGGAATGTTGTTTCTGTCTGGAGCCCTTGAGCCGGAGTGATGGGGCTTCCAAGCTGCTGACGCACACAGAGCTCCTGTGTGCTCCCTGTGCCTCTGGTCCTGCTCTTGCACCAAGCATCCACGTGCCTGGGACACGGTGCCCAATGCTGGGATGGTGCCAGCCGGGACAGCCGGTGTGTGGACAGCAGCCCCACTCCCTGGGCTCAGGGTGCTGCGGGGCCCATGGGATCACAGCAGGGCGAGGCTTGGGGCTCGTGCTGGTGCCTGGCTCTGCCGCAGCAGCCGTGGCACTGGCGCGTTGTGTGGCAGCTGCTGGGTCTGAGCAGTCCCTGCCCTCGGCACGGGCCGTGGTGCCCATTGGCAGCACTTTGCTCTCCCTGACCTGGTGCTGTCTCACTCACACAAGACACTGACTCTGCCCCACTCTGCTTCCCCATCCTGCTGTGCTCCCTGGGTCTGCCCTTCGCTCCCACATCCCCCTGCCCGAGTGTGAGGCAGCGGCTGTGGCAGCCGCGTGTCCCCTCGTCCCCTGTCCTCAGCTCTCCTCTCGCCTTCGCCACTGCCACAGTGCACCCCAGGGCTGAGCCTTCAGATCCTCCCTCCCCAGCTGGCCCCCCTCTGCTCGCCATCACAGGGGGAGAGGAGCTGAGGAGCAGCCTGGCTCTGGGGGTCCCGAGCTCCATCCCGTCCCCCCTGATCTTGCTGCTGGCCTGGCTGGAGACCTGTAACCATACAGCAGTGCCACTGTTTCTGGTCAGCCTCTGCTGCGGGCAGAGCCGCTGCCTCCCCAGCAGCGATCCTGGCCCCAGGCGTGGTCCCAGGCCAGTTTCCCATAGGGGTCACCCGGCAGTGGCCACCGGTGTGAGGGTGGCCGTGAGTAAGGGCATGGGAAGGGGCTGCGGTGGCTGTTCCTTCCCCTTTTGGCAGCGGCAGTGGTGACGGGCAGCCTCGTGGCTCAGCAGCCACCAGGATGGAGGGTGTCTGTGTGGGTTTTTCCATGTCACTCGTCCTTACAGGGGCTATGGGTGTAAACGGTGCCTCTGGTTGGATGTGGCCTGGGCTGGGATGCTCCTGCGGTCCCTAGCAACCAAAAGTCTCCTCGTGCTGCTGCACTGCCCATGCTCACCGCTGCCTTCCTCTCCCATCAGCGGCAGCGACTGCCCTGAGCATCCCTCCACGTGTGCCTGTGTCAGGGGGCCAGTGCCCTGCCCCAGCTCTCTGTAGCCAAGGTGTGCTCTTTCTAGCAGTACTGAGCCCATCCCCATGGACTTCCCCTGCCCAGCTGTGGGGCCGCTGGTGCTGGCAGACACGGGGGTTTCCTGCAGCCCCGGCCCTGCCTCTGCTCCCTGCGGAGCCTCCACAGTCATCAGAAAATCCCCGGGCTGGTGCCAGGAGGAAGCTGGCGAGCGAGGCTGTGAGTCAGTGGGAGAGGCTGGGCCAGGGGCAGACCTGCAGCCAGCAGCACCCTGAGGGAGCAGCAGCCCCCGGCTCCAGGATGAGCTGTGCCATTGTCCTGAGCACCCCGCAGCTGTGCACCCAGAGCTGGACGGGGCCAGGCAAGCTCGGGCTGTGCAGGATCCGGGATGTCTTGGCTCCTCCTGCCATCACTTGTGCCTGCTCTCCTCAGAGCCCTGTCCCTGCCAGCGCTGCTCTGCTGGGCCGTGGCTCTGCTCTCGGGGTGCTGCAGGCAGTGCGGTGCGGTGCAGGCTGTGCCATGGCAGCAAGCCCAGGCTGTGGGAGCTGCGGCTCCTGCATGCAGTAGAAATGAGCGATGGGAATAGCATGGGAAAGGCCCAGGGATTTGCCACAGCACCAGGGAGGTCCTGGGCAGCAAGCACGGGGAGCCGCTGCATCCTGCCTTGCCAAGAGCTGGGCCAGGCATAGGGATGAGGGGTGCCAGGCATAGGGATGAGGGGTGCCCGGCTGGATCCCTCAGAGGGGGCTGACTGTGGGGGTCCCTGTCCTGCATTCCATCAGGAACAGTTCGGGCTGGATGTGTTTGTCACCCCAGGACACAGCGCAGCAGCTGCCTGTGGAGCAACTTCCTGCGCCCAGGAGCCAGGGCTGCGCTTGCAGGGCTGCGGTGCAGAGTGAGGCAACCCCGCAAGTTTCCAGCACCGCTTCCTTCCGGTGCTGTCCATGGGCTCCTGGCACCCAACTACCCATGGACCTGGCGCTGTGTCTGGCCAGCACCGCTGCCCACCGCTTGTCACTGGGTGGTGAGGGGTCTGGGGCAGAGCCTGTGCCCAGGGTGAGCCCTTCCATGAGCCCCCCTACCCTGCGTGGGCAATGCTCCCCCAGGGATGAGCCCCTCTCCTCTTGCCATGCCCCAGCCGTGATGGGCACTGGTGGAACCTGTTCCTGCACTGGCTGTGCCAGGAGCGGTTTGCTCCGTTCATCCAGAGCCGGGGTGATGCAGGGAGGTGGTGGCTGCAGGGGCACAGCACCGGGCACCAACAGCAATGGGGCAGTCCGGGGAGATCGTCCTTGTGGGGCACTGTCAGCAAGAGCTGGGGAAGGGGCACCCACCCCGAGACCTGCACCTCAGGCAGTGTCACTGGGCTGCAACCCCCTCCTGCCACGCCGCTGACACTGCGCCTTCCTCCCTGTTCTGCCATCTGTTTTCCTTCACTCCTCATCCCTGTTTGCTTTCCCCTTCACCACTCCTGTTCCCACAAGCGTCGGCATTTTGAGAGAAGCAGGAAAACACCATCCCATGGCGAGGTTTGTGTTGTGCCGGGTGGGATTCTGCATCAACAGTGCCCTGTGGAGTGGCCGGCAGTGAGGATGGGGCACCCCTGTGCACCCCAGGCATGGAGATGCTCCCGAGCCTGTGCTGCCCAGTCCCAGAGGGCTCTGCCAGGCAGCTGCTGGAGAGTGGATTAGAGGCATCTGTGGGGTGATGAGCCACAGGGACTGCCTGTGCAGGGAACGCTCTGCCCCACTGGGGTGATGCAGCCATAGCAGGGGATGTGGGGATGGGCACTGTGTCCTGGGCAGGGTCTGAGCTCTGGTGTACAGCTCCCGGGCAGGCGGCTGCAGGCACAGGGCTCTGGCAGGGGATCTCCTTCCCCAGTGCCCACCCAGGTCTTGGCAGGTCTGCCTCTGGCTACATCAGCCCTCAGCCAGCTGAGCTCAGCATCAGTCAGCTCATGTGGTGACATGGCTGCAAGGTCCTGAGCACCTGGCCAGCCTCTGGCCACCATAACCCACTGCTGTCCCCACTGCCACCATGGCCTTAAGCAGGGCAATGCTGGCAGCCCCAGGACCGCTGTGCTGTGCCCCGTCATCCCTCCCTCGCACCCGTCCTCATACTGTGAGTGGTGCAGGACCGAGCGTGTTTTGTAAACAAGGTGATGAAACAGTTAAAGGCCAGGAACAGAGGAGCCTGAGTGTGCGTTTCGTCACCGTGGGAAGGGAGCGTGTGAGTCGAGGGGTCTGAGGGTGACTCACTGCCCTCCCGACCATAAATAGGAGCAGGAGCCGGCACCGGGACCAGCACAGCCAGAGCCCTCCTGCCACCGTGCACCATGGCCCCCGTGCTCCTGGCGCCGCTGGCCCTGGGGCTGTTGGCTGTCTCCTGCTGCGCAGCCCCGCTGCAGAGCAAGCCGCAGGCGGTGGTCACCTTCCCGGGGGAGCTGGTCAGCGGCTTGTCCGACCTGGAGCTGGCGGAGGTGAGGGGAGCGCGGCCCTGCGGCCCCCTCCCAGCTCCCCAGGGACTCCGAGGGGCTCCGGGCAGTGTTGGGTGCTCCTGGGTGGGGGTCGGACACCCGGGTGTGCAGCGCTTGGGATGCCTGAGCCCCTCCTGCCGTGCTCAGCCCCTGGGGCTGCCTTTTCCCCCCAGAGCTACCTGCTGCGGTTCGGCTACACCACGGCAGCAGAGGCGCGCACGGGCGCCGAGCATGTGTCCCTGGCCAAGGCACTGCACAAGATGCAGAAGAAGCTGGGCCTGAAGGAGACGGGGGAGCTGGATGCTGCAACGCTGGAGGCCATGCGAGCCCCTCGCTGTGGTGTTCCCGATGTTGGAACCTTCCTCACCTTTGAGGGAGACCTCAAGTGGGACCACATGGACCTGACATACCGGTGAGTCTGCCCCGGGAGATGAAGCCTTGTGCCCACAGGGCGATGGTTCCCTCTGCACACCCGGAGCAGGGTCACTCCTGCACCAGGAACCGGGAACCAGGACCTGGCAGCGCTGCTCCCCTGCTCCCCCCAGGGTGATGAATTACTCCCCTGACCTGGACCGTGCTGTGATCGATGATGCCTTCAAGAGGGCGTTCAAAGTGTGGAGTGACGTGACCCCTCTCACCTTCACCCAGATATACAGTGGCGAGGCGGACATCATGATCATGTTCGGCAGCCGAGGTGATGTTTCGTGGGCAGGCAGGGAGCTGGGAGATGGCTCAGCCATGGGGAAGGGGCCAGTGATGTCCCTGCCCAAGGAATCATCACCCCACACTATGTCTGGGATCCCTCTTCCCCCTCATGTGCCAACAGGGCACATGTGGGCATGTGGGGCATGTACTCAGGGGTCCATGCCCACACCAGGGGAACAGGGGCTCGTTGATTGGAGCCAGCTCTGAGGGTGCTTGTCCCCACAGAGCATGGAGACGGGTACCCCTTCGATGGCAAGGATGGGCTCTTGGCTCACGCCTTTCCCCCTGGCCGCGGCATCCAGGGCGATGCCCACTTTGATGACGACGAGCTCTGGACTCTGGGAACAGGCTTAGGTAAGGGCAGAGCATGGCAGATCGTGGGGGGGCTGATGGCACCCGCCCAGCCGCGTCACTGAGCCTCCCCTCTCTGAGCAGTGGTGAAGACTCGCCACGGGAACGCCAACGGGGCCGACTGCCACTTCCCCTTCGTCTTCGAGGGCCGCTCCTACTCACGGTGCATCACAGAGGGGCGCACGGACGGGCTGCCCTGGTGTGCCACCACCGCCAGCTACGACCGTGACAAGAAGTATGGCTTCTGCCCCAGCGAGCGTGAGTAGCAGTAGCTGCAGCCCCTGCCCAGCCCTGCCGGAGCCCAGCGCTGTCCTCACCCCTCCTCACCCCACAGTCCTCTACACCAACGGCGGCAACAGTGACGGGGCCCCCTGCGTCTTCCCCTTTGTCTTTGACGGCACCTCCTACAATGCCTGCACCACAGACGGGCGCTCCGACGGCTACCGCTGGTGTGCCACCACCAGCAACTTTGACCAGGACAAGAAGTACGGCTTCTGCCCCAACCGAGGTGCGAAGGGACAGGGTGCAGAGGGAGCTGGTCCCCAGCTGTGGTGCACAGGATGGGCACCAGAGGGGTCTTGGGGCTGTCCCATGGCCTGGCTGGTGTGGCTGGGGTCTGGGGCCAGCCCCAGTGATGCTGCTACACTGCAGACACGGCTGTGATCGGCGGCAACTCCCAGGGGGACCCGTGTGTGTTTCCCTTCATCTTCCTGGGGCAGTCCTACAGTGCCTGCACCAGCCAGGGCCGGAAGGACGGCAAGCTCTGGTGTGCCACCACCAGCAACTACGACACCGACAAGAAGTGGGGCTTCTGCCCTGACAGAGGTACTGTGCTGGCACGGGGTCATGGTCCCTGGACGGTGTGTTGTGTCCCACCCCACCAGACACTGAGGCCGGTGCTCTGTCCCAGGTTACAGTATCTTCCTGGTGGCTGCTCATGAGTTTGGGCACTCGCTGGGGCTGGACCACTCCAGTGTGCGTGAGGCCCTGATGTACCCCATGTACAGCTATGTCCAGGACTTCCAGCTGCACCCGGATGATGTCCAGGGCATCCAGTACCTCTATGGTGAGCGGCTGTGGTGCAGCGGGAGTGCCGGAGCCCCACAGTGCTGGGCTGGCCCCAGCCTCACTCGCTCCCCTGTATTGGCTCAGGTCATGGCTCTGGCCCTGAGCCCACTGCCCCTGCACCTGCGCCCACCGAGGAGCCCCAGCCCCTGCCCACAGAGGCTGGCAGCACCTCCACTACTGAGGAGGAAGAGGAGGAGACGCCAGAGCCCACGGCTGAGCCCATTCCTGTGGACCCCAGCCAAGATGCTTGTGTGGAGAAGAACTTCGATGCTATCACAGAGATCAATGGGGAGCTGCATTTCTTCAAGGATGGGTGAGCAGCTGTGCCTGGCACCTCCTGCCCTGGTGTGTGCTGTGGTGATGGAGGGGTGTGGGAGAACACAGGGCTATGCCAGGCCACGGTTATCAGGATGGCTGACCTTCCCCACCAGGAAATACTGGACCCTCTCATCCTTCTGGGATTCGGGCATCCAGGGTGCCTTCTCTGTTGCGGATACCTGGCCCGGCCTCCCGGCTGTCATCGATGCTGCTTTCCAGGATGTGCTCACCAAGAGGGTCTTCTTCTTCTCTGGTGAGCGCTGCCTCTGCTGCCTTCAGTCCTGGTGCTGCTGGTGCTGTGAGGAGCCTAGCACTGCACTGGCACCTTGGGGCCAGCTGATGCCCGTGCTCTCTCTGGCTGCAGGTCGGCAGTTCTGGGTGTTCTCTGGCAAAAGCATGCTGGGCCCCCGGGGCATCGAGAAGCTGGGCATCGGCAAGGAAGCTGGGCGCATCTCGGGGGCCCTGCAGCGGGGCCGCGGCAAAGTGCTGCTCTTCAGTGGGGAGAGCTACTGGAGGTGAGAGGGTCTGATGGTGGCAGTGGTGCCCACTGGCTGCCCTGGAGAGGGTCTGGGACAGCGGCTCCAGGCACCCCTAAGCACAGCTCTGCTCTCCTCACAGGCTGGATGTGAAGGTGCAGAGGGTGGACAAGGGCTACCCCCGCGCCACCGATGATGTCTTCACTGGCGTTCCCCTTGATGCACGCAATGTCTTCCTCTACCAAGGTGAGGTGGGACCTGGTGGGTGGGAGGTAGGTGGTCACCCCCAGGCTGCCATGGGCCTCCTGTGGGCAGAGGCTACATCAGCCAGGTGCTGGGCTTGAGATGCTCACAGCTCTGGGGAATGGCCCAGGGGCAGGAAATGCCATCAGCCCAGTGGGTTCCTGCGGTGGGGCTGGCTGGGGCTCAGCAAGGATTCTGTGCCAGGAGCAGATTCCTGTGCCCATACCATATGGGTGGCCACTGGGTTGGGTGCTCGCAGCTCTGGCCTCCCGCTGACCCTGCTTTCCCTCCTGGCCCAGACAAGTACTACTTCTGCCATGGCAGCTTCTACTGGAGGATGACGCCGCGCTACCAGGTGGACCGGGTGGGCTATGTCAAGTACGATATCCTGCAGTGCCCCCAGCACTGAGGGCTCGACCGGACGCCTGTGGCCGGTGTGCTGTTCCCTGCCCACAGCTCCCACATTGCAGCCTCATCCCTGGGGCATGGGGGACCACGCAGCCCATGGGGCAGCCCCAGCTGAGATGGGGGCTCTGCTGTTGCCCCAGCAGGAGGGGGCCGGGAGTCCTGGGGTTGCCCCTCGGGAGCTGCCCAGCCAGGGGAGCCCCAGCTGGGGAGCAGGACTCTCGTTGTGCCAGCCCTGCCAGTGCCTGCAGGGGCGTTTGCCTGGTGCAAACCACACACGGATTTCAACGACTTTGTCTTTTTCCTGAGCCGGGTGGGCCGGGATCCACTGAGAGCTGGCGCCCGGGGACTCAGCCAGGGCAGGGCTGGGGGCTCTGCCTCGCTCCTGCCGGCTCTGCCCACCTCCATCTGCCCATTTTTAATAAAGACAATCCTTTGGACGTGGCCTCCAAGTGCTCTGTCAGCTGGCTGTGGTCTAGGGAGCCCCCACGGTGGTGAACCCCACAGCATGGTGAAACCCCCAAGGTGTGGGGCTGGGGGCATTGCCCTCCTGGGCTGTGGGATTCCAGCGCTCAGGGGAAGGGACGCTGGGCTGCAGCCAAACCACTCTTCTGCTGAGGGCTTTGGGATCCCTAAGGGACACCGAGTACCAGCAGGGAGGATGCCCCCGATCCCAACATCCCCACCACCTGCCCCGCACCATTTAAAAGGTCCCCCCGTGCCCTTCCACCGTCCAGAGCCCCTCCTGCCCCTCCCCCCCCCCCGCCCCCCCCCGACCCCCCCCCCCCCCCCGGTTCCCGGTTTCCTTTTTGCCGGGGGGGGGGGGGGGTGTCGCCCGG